>JALBCR010000902.1:0-231077 GCA_030710515.1 Abscondita cerata | reverse complement strand
AGTAATTCTTCGACGCTTTGACTGTCTAACACGCAAGAAATTTTCCGAAGTGTTCCAAATAATGTAGCAAATGCAACAATGCGTTCTCTTAATTGGTCAACATTTTTAACTGGAGTAGCGAGAAGTAGGGTTTTGAGATGGCCCATAAGAAAAATCTAAACAATTAAGTTCGGGAGATCGCAGGGCTAAGGGCCTCTTTGACCGATCCAACAGTCTTAGTATTCGTCGTCTAAGCATTGACGAGCAACCAAATTAAAGTGACATTTATGTTACAAAGAAAGAAATTTTAAGATTACAGTTTCAACAGCAAACTCGAAGTTTCTACAGTTTTCAACACCGTCTAATCTGTTCTGTAAAGAATGTGGGCCTATCAAATAATCACCAACGATGCCAGTCCAAATATTTGCGGAAAATTGTTGTTGATGATGGTCTTCAGCAATTTCATGTAAATTTTTTTCAGTCCATATGTAGTTATTGTGAAAATTAAAAGTAATTTCTCTTGAAAAAAAGATTTGTTATGGGTAATGAATACTTTGGCTCCAAACTGAGAATTTTGAGCTATTTTGTTTTGCATCCTACAATCTACAAAAAGCCAATCTTAGCGGAAAATCTCTTGGCGATAAGGCTTAAACTTTTTGGATATAGTAGGGATACAAAAGTAGTCTTTCCAGAGCTTTCCAAACCGTCTAGTAAGGTTCGTTTAAGTTGTCAGCAATTTTTCTGGTACTTGTGGCCGGATTTTCTTCAATTTCTTTAAGGATAGTTTTACTTAGGGGAATTGCAACTTTTATTGCAACATTATCAGCAGCATTCTTTTTAAAACTTTTTTTTTCCCATAGTCGTTGGTGAATGCGTTGAAACAAGTTATGGTGTAGCACTTAGCGATCAGAATGTATGCAATTATGAAGTTAACGTTAACTTTAATTAGTAGAAAATTTTTAATTTATTTCAAAGATTAACCATCTTCTTCAAAATTTTCTTCGAGAACGGTCAAATTTAGAGCTTATGACCAAGAGTGCCTTTTTTTGTGTAGATTTGACTTGAGTTTCAAACAAAGTTCTTTGTTTGTTGACAACCTTGATACTTAATTTTCATATTCTTTATATTTACTTTTTATTAATAATTTATTTATTAATTACTTCGTGATGTACTTTATTTATTATTGTCAATAGGTTTCATTTATATTAATTTAATTTCTACTATGCGCAAGTTGACTACAATACGAGGGTGCCCGGGGTTAATACTAAGCCGTTTTTATAAAAGTTTAACGACAATTTTAACACATTAATTGTTGGATGCACTATTTTAATTTTACACCTTTTATAATTTTCGTAGTGTTTTTTATTTATACTTTATTTTAGTACGCACACTTAATATTGATTTAGCCTTGTACTATACAACACACAAATGTATCTTAATACCACACAATAAACATGGTTAAAAATTCATATATTGCGATTACAGCAAAATTTTGAAATTATGTAATCATATATATTTTGCATGCGTGATAAGCCAAAAATGTGCATGTGCTTCTTCTTTCTTTCACCAACATTAAATTTCGTTTGTACAAAAAAATTATTAAAGTAAATTAAATACATGATACTGTTGTAAATTATCTGTATTAAACTTTCTTTTAATTAAAAAATCAAATCCGATTACTTTAAAAAACTTAATTAATTTAATGGTTTTAAATTTTCTATTAATGCTTCTTTTATTAATTACTTTGAGATGCACTGTATTTATTATTGTTGATTAATTTCATTTTTATTAATTTAATTTCTACGATGCGCGGGCCTAATACGGAGCATGTTTAATGAATTTTTGATAGGTAAACGACAATTTTAACACATTAATTGTTTGATGCACCATCTTAACTTTACACATTTTATTGTTATTTGCATAAAACATAATGTTCCCCATTCACTTTATTTTAACACGTACACTTAATATCAATTTATCCTCGTACTATACAATACACAACTATATTCTATTACCATACAATACACATGGTTACAAATATATACATTGCGATTACTGCATAACATTGAAATTCTGTACTAATATACGGGGTGATTCAGTTACGTGTTCGCGGAATAATTTTAAGAAAAAAGAACTATAATCTATATATATTTGTAAATGGCAATTTTAAACCACATCCGATGAGCTACTTCTGACTTATATAGCTTGTCCAATGCGGTTTGACACTATATATGATTTATAGTACTTTTTTGTTAATAAAAAATAAAAAACCGCGAACGCCAAACAGAATCACTCTGTATAGTTTGCGTGCGTGATAAGTTAAAAATGTGGACGTGCTTCTTTCCTTTGACCAACATTAAATGTTTTTTGTGCAAAAAAATATTAAAGTAAATTAAAAGCTGACACATAATATTGTTTTGAACTATCTGTATGTAACTTTCTTTCAATTAAATAAATCAAATCAGATTTCTTTAGAGAGTAATTAATTAACCTTAATTTCATGGTTTCAAATTTTCCATTAATGTTTTTTTTTATTTATTACTTTGTGATGTACTGTATTTATTATTGTAGGCTGGTTTTACTTTTATTAACTTAATTTTTACGATAAGATGACTACGATGCGCGTGCTTAATACGGAGCTGGTTTAATAAAATTTTTACTACAAAACCGCGGTTTTTTTAAAAGGTTAACGCTAAATTTTACACATTAATTGTGTGGTGCACCATCTTAACATTACACCTTTTTATCATAATATTTCCTGACTTTTACTTTATTTCAACACGTACACCCAATCTGTATTTATACTCATACTATACAATGCCATCACTGCAATACTAGTACGAATGTATTGTTTGTATGTGTGATAAGCCATAAACGCGCACTGCTTCTTGTTTTGTTGACCAGCATTAGATGTTTTTCATGTAATAAATTTATTAAAGTAAATTAAAAGCTGACATTTAATGCTGTTTTGAAGTGTTTCTATGCAATAATAAATTAATTAATCTTAATTTGATGGCTTCAAACTTTGTTTTAATAACTTGAAGAATATTCCCGTCTTTTATAGACCTTGAATAGCGGCGAAATTCAAAGACATTTCCATTAATAGGTCAAGGTTGCACCAATGATATTAAACAAACCATATTATAAAACTCGTCATTTAGCAAAAAAAAATGCAAACAATTTTTTAAGCATTTTTAATTAAAAATTGTACAAACTAGTCGTAAAGTTCTAAACCATGCACATTATTTCTTATACAAGGGCACTGTCTAGTTTGTTTGTGTATAATTTTAAATGCTTGGACTAAATTTTATTATCTTAAGTCGCTGCTGCCGAGATTGTAGACATATTTACCTACTTATTTAATTTTAAATAAATTAAATTTCTAAAAACTTTACTAATTACAATTATAATGACGTAGTCTTTCAGTTTACCAATTGTTACAAATAAATGTAGTAAATTGTTCTTATTTATATTAATTAATTCTGTGAGAATAACATTTATTAATATCATATCGTCTAGACTATTTTTTTAAATTTTGTTTTACTTTTATGATACTCAACGCCTCTTGGGGTAGGTACCTAGCATACTCATCACGTGTTGGGTGTTCTATCTACGAACAAACAATAACCGTATTTTTCTCGTTAGAAATTAGCGTTATAAAAGTGCTCCTTCACGTAATTACCACTTTTTAAACAAACTTTTGAAATGTTTTAGTTAATCGTGTTCTTCTAAGCTGATAAACGATATTTAAGATAATAATCGATATTTAAAAATACGTTATTTTGTTAACGTTTGACAAATGCAGTAAGTTGTGTGCTAATCAAAGAAACAACATATGGGTATACCGCCATGTTCGGAAAATTTTAGAATTTCTTCCTGGAAAATTGTATACCTTCCTAAATTATCAGTTGGGCATTTTCTACAATTTTTGCGTCAACATCTATGCTTTTCAGAATGACTTTTTTGACGTAGATCTAAAATTTGGTGCCCAATTATCCACACTTTGAGGAGGCTGTCAATATCTCTTATCACCAATATTATGAATCTAGTTATATGTTGTATCTCAATGTAACCGTTAGATTAAAGCCGGCCCCTATATACTCAGCTAAGTTTCAGTTTAAGTATTTGCCTATTACATAAATGTACGGTAAAACCGTCGTTACATTACAAAGCATGTGTGGTACATTATTACAATTCTCAATAACTAAGACACAAGTTAAGTATTGTTTCTACCGTTTGTAAACTCAAGAATCCAAGTAGAAGTTTAATAATTTGTTTTCTTTTATTTGAACTAATTTAAACGTTTGTGGATTCATAGTACAGGTATTCAATTATTATTGAAATTGTTATCTATTTTAAACTCACATAACTTAATAATATATCGCGTGTCGTTGCTGGCGATAAGTTAGCTTTTAATTTGACGCTAGCAGTAATTTGTGGCAAATATTCTTATTTTATATTTAATATTGACGGACTGTGAATAAAATAGTGACTGCGATAATCTATAAAATGTTGTGCTTATTATTATTTTAAAATTGTTGGTGTGTCACCTAACTTTGGCAGATCTCGTCAGATTAAATATTCTAGTCTTTCTTCTATAAATATGTTTGCTATACTTTTCTTAAGACCTACTGCTTAAGAATAATTACTAACATTCTGTAGGTGGCTACCGGTGCCGGTTTAAAAGCCTTCGATTACGTCTTTCGTTTTATGCTTGCAACCACTTTACGACAAAAGAGCTACAAGTAGGTTTCTCAGCGGCTTTATCAATATTAAACTTTTTTTTTACATATACCTCAACAACAAACCTGTAACAACCATTTTCTTCTTAATCTCTCTCTTAATTTTTTTTATGTGGCTTCAACTATTGTTTTTTTTCATTACACTGTATATTATTACATTGTTATTTTTTAATTTTTTAACCGCTATACCGTATTACTTCTTTTATCTTTTTCCTTTCTTTCCTTTTTTTGTAGTTTCCACCTGAATATTTTGATTCTTCTTTATCCACTTGGTATTAATAAATATATAGGTTTTCTTTCTAATTTTTATTTATTACTTTACATCTTATGAAATAAGTATCCATCTAGCAACCATTCTAGTTATTTATCTAGCTACCCATTTAGCTATCAATCTAGCTATTCATCTAGGTATAAATTTAGCTATATATTTAGGTATCTATCTAGTTATCTATCCAGCTATCTATCTAACTGTCTAGATAACTATCCATCTAACTATTAATCTAGCTACCTATCTAGTTATAAATTTAACTATCCATCTAGGTATATATCTAACAACCCATCCAGCTGTTCTTCTAAGTATCTACCTAGTTATTTATCTAACTATTAATTTAGCTATATATCTAACTACCATTCTAGGTATCCATCTAACCACTTATCTAGCTATCTATCAGTTTAGCTACTCATCTAGCTACCAATGGAAAACAAAATTGGAATGTAATTAGTAATTTATTTGCTAGTTTCTGTTTTTATACCCTGAAAAGATACTCATAACTTGTAATGACACGTTTACAATCGATTTCAAAAATTTAAGGCAACCTTCTGTTGTCATCTTCTTAGATCTGCAAAACATATTATGGAAAAAAATTTGACTTTATAAATGTTTGTGTGAGTTTAGTATAATTTATCTTTGTCTTAAAGATTCTACCAACTGACTGTCAATACACAGTCTTAAATTTTTAAATATTTTGAACCTGCTAAAGTCGTCATTCCTCTGAGGATTTAAGTTTGAGCACATTAGGAAAAACTTTATGACGTTTTTAATCTATTAAGCAATTTATTATAGCGTTTTCAAATTTTATAGCAAATGCTTGAACCATTTTAAGATCCAATGAATGCATTACGACAAGTTCTCTATTGCACATAGGTACTATTAAATAGTTAGAGAAACCAAACAAACTGAAAACACCAAAAAACTGCACCAAAAAAACTTTTACTTGGACACGTGTTTCAACAGCTAAGCTATTATCATCAGCGAACCGATACTGGGTAGAGAAACCAAGATTTACAGCAAATGAACTATTTTATAGCATATTCTAGTATAATCCGTTTTTCAAACAACACTCTTTATAAATGGCTTGATTGTTTGTATTATGTAAAATCAATATTATTTATCTCCACGCAATACAGAAATAATTCAGTTAATTACTTGTTTGCGGATATGACTGATTATTAATAATATATAAAAAGAATGAATGATAGATAACTTTTGAACTCGTTGTACAATCTCATTTTCTTTATTTTTTGCTATTTACTGAAAATCGAATCAAAAAAGATTAAAATATTTTTGTTTCACTTTGATATTTACATAATTTTGTATGTACAGGGTGTGCCTTGACGACAGCATGTTCGACGAATAATAAGAACGAAAAAACCGATTCAATTGAAAAGTTGTAACTTTACACAAATGGACATGGTCTACTTACTAAAAATATTTTTATAACGGTGTTACTTTCGGTTATTTCAACTTTGTTATTTTAAATACAATACCCCCATTTTTATTTTATTTTCGGTTTTTGCATAAAATTTTACGTCTTCTACTACCAAGTTTGACGTACCTATCTCTTACCGTTATTAAGAAAGAATAATAATTTCAGGTGTAAGCAAGGAAAATTTGAATGTAGAAAAAATTAATATTTCATGAAACATAATCGCATATATGCAAAACTGGTTTAACGGTTAGGCATGGTATTAAACTATGTTTTCAGTATTAGACATTTTTGAACTTTATTTCAAGAGAAGGTCCGAAAGTAACGGTAGTTAAGAAAATTAAAATTGTCAAAGAGTAATTGTTTTTTTATATTTTTATTCAATGCATAATTTAATTACCCATCTCCTAGTATATCACTTTGCTATACCTAAACTAAATAATGATCGTGTTATCTATTTTTTTTCTACTTATCTTGGAGATGATGTAGTAAACTAATAGTGTGCTTGTTAATCTGTTTAAACCAACTGATTGAAGGTATCATACCGACAGGCAGCAAAACAGATTGCAAGCACACTAAATTAATTTACTACACCATCTCCAAGAATGCAAAAAAAAGTAAACTCAAAAGAAAGGAAAGTAGAAAAAAAGCAAATAATTTAAAATCATTCAGTTTAGGGATAGGAACATTCAACTACCGTTACTCTAGAACCTTCCCATGAAATATATTTCAAAAATGTCTAATACTGAAAACATAGTCCAATACCAAGTCTAACCGTTGTAAAAGTTTAGCTTATCTGCCTTTTATGTTTCATAAAAACCTGGTAGTAGAAGAAGTAAAATTTTATGTGTAAATCAAAATAAAATACAATTTGGTCTATTGTATTTAAAATAACAAAGTTGGTATCCATTACCGGTATAACCAAAAGTGACATCGCCATAAAAATATTTTTAGTAAGTAGACCATGTCTATTTGTATAAAGTTACAAGTTTTCAGCAGAATCGGTTTTTTCGTTCTCATTATTCGTCTAACATGCTAATGTTGAGACACACTCTGTATACTTATTTTTTTTAAAGTAATATCAAAAGTTTATCAGCTTCATTTTGCTAATTTTACATAAATATTATGACAGCAACATTTTTTCAATTGCTAGAAGAAAAAGTAGTTCCCACAACAATTTTGTTAAATGGTATTTTTTTAAATAAATAAAAACAGTTTAATTACTTAAATTTAGAGCGGAATGGAATGGAACGGTAGTGAGTGAAGTGCAATTAAAAAAAATTCTCACGCACGTGTTGCACACTATACATTTTATACGGTTAAACCATCAATCAAACTTAACACATCTTTATTGATTTGCAAACGGGAGTAGAAATAAAAATATTTTTCAATAATACCGAACACTACCTTGAACAAAATATAAGGAAAACACACGACAATATTAATTTATTTGAAAACGTAAAATAACAAATGGAAATAACAATCCTTCTGCCAATTGTGTCATAATAAACAACAAAATTTTATTTCACAGGAAAGAAGTACTCAACAATAGATATTAAGTTAATCGTAAATAAAATTTCAAGTTAGAATTTAAAAAAATTTAGTAGCATTTTAAAATGCTGTCACATACACCTTAACCTTCAATGTTCAACAGGCAGACAGGAAATTAAACGTCAAAAACAGCGTGTGAACTCAGTAACTAAAACGTTCTATGGCAGTTGCGGACAGTGACGGCGTAAATTTATTTTCTATCGTGTTAAATAAGTTAACGCATAAATTTGCCTTTATTTGATTTTACTTCAGTGTGTGTATATGTATAATTATGAAATAACTCTATTCAACGTATGTGATTTTAGAAGATTCTCTTCGGTTAAATTGGTCAAGAATGCAGAAAAACAAAATAATTTTAACTTCAACCTTAAAAATTTGTTGATGGTCTATGTATTAGTGAACGAGATTATAGTTAAAATCTGTTAGTAGTGGGTATGTACTTTATTATAACATTTTATTACAATGCTCTGTTTCTTTTTATTCATGTGTGTTACCAAAAAAAAACAAAATCAAGGGACGTAAGTTTGTTGTATTAATATATGCGACTGTAATAATCGCACGTCGACACTTAATTAATATTTTCACATTCTCTATTTTGACCCCAAAAAAAAAGAATTTGATTTTTTTACGTTTGTACACAAAAGAGAATAGCCTAACACAGTATAGCACAACTTTGCTCAAACCTAGCACACCTTTACTGGTGGAGTTATTGAGGGTTGAATCTAGAAAACCAGCCCTCACAAAAAAAATTTCGAACTTTTGACGTTTGAACATTAAAGTGCTGAGCTGGCACAGGCTAGCACAACTTAAAATAATGTTGATTTAGAAAGCTAGCCTCCCCCTCCCAACAAGAAAATTTTAAACTTTTGACGTTTCAACATTAAAGAGTAGCGCTAGCACAGGGTAGCACAATTATGCTCGACGCTAGCGCACCTTTAATAACGGAGTTATTGGTATTGGAATTAAGGAAGCCACTCTCCCACAAAAAAAATTCAAACTTTTGACATTTCAACATTAAAGCACAAGTTAGCACAACTAAAAATAATGTTAGCACACTATTCATAACAGAGTTATTGAAGTTTGTATCTGGAGGGGCTAAGGCTACCTCAGCCCTTCAACAAAAAATATCGAATTTTGGATATTTGCACACAAAAGAGAATAGCTACAGTAGGCTAATCACAACTTTGCTAGCACATCGGAGTTAGTGAGTGTTGAATCTAGAAAACCAGCTCCCTAAAAAAAAAGTTCGAACATTAAAGAGCTGAGCTAGCACAGGCTAGCACAACTAAAAATAATGTTAGCACATCTTTCATAACAGCGCTATTGAGGTTAGAATCTGGAGAGGCTAAGGCGATCTTAGCCCTCCAACAAAAAATATCAAATTTTTAATGTTAACACACGAAAGAGAGTAGCTAGCACAGACTAGGACAACTTTGCTTTACGTTAGCACACCTTCAATAACGGAGTTATTGAGGGTTGATTTAGAAGCCAGCCTCCCTCTCACAACAAGAAAATTTTAAACTTTTGACGTTTCAACATTAAAGAGTTGCGCTAGCACAGGGTAGCACAATTATGCTCAACGCTAGCGCACCTTTAATAACGGAGTTATTGGTAGTTGAATTAAGGAAGCCACCCCCCCACAAAAAAAATTCAAACTTTTGACATTTCAACATTAAAGCACAAGTTAGCACAACTAAAAATAATGTTAGCACACTATTCATAACAGGGTTAGTGAAGTTTGTATCTGGAGGGGCTAAGGCTACCTCAGCCCTTCAACAAAAAAAATATCGAATTTTTGATGTTTGCACACAAAAGAGAATAGCTACAGTAGGCTATCACAACTTTGCTAGCACATTGGAGTTATTGAGTGTTGAATCTAGAAAACCAGCTCCCTAAAAAAAAGTTCGAACTTTGACGTTTAAACATTAAAGAGTTGAGCTAGCACAGGCTAGCACAACTAAAAATAATGTTAGCACACCTTTCATAAGAGCGCTATTTAGGTTTGAAACTTGAGAGGTTAAGACACACTTAGCCTTCCAACAAAACAATATCGAATTTTTGATGTTAAAACACGAAAGAGAATAGCTAGCACAGGCTAGCACAACTTTAGTTAACGCTAGCTCACCTTTAATAACAGAGTTATTGTGGGTTGAATTTAGGAAGCCAGCCCTCCCCCCCACAAAAAAACTTCAAATTTTTGACGTTTCAACATTAAAGAGCTGACCTAACATAGGCTAGCACAACTAAAAATAAGGTTAGCACATCTTTCATAACAGAGTTATTGAGGTTAGAATCTGGAGAGGCTAAAGCGACCTCAGCCCTCCAAAAAAAATATCTAATTTTTGATGTTTGCACACAAAAGGCTTTGTTTAACGCTATCACACCTTTAGTAACGGAGTTTTTGAGGTTGAATCTAAGAACCAGCCCCGCCCATCAAAAAATTTCAAAATTTTGACGTTTAAACATTAAAAAGCTAAACTAACACAAGCTAACACAACTATGCTTAACGTTAGCGTAACTTTAATAACGAAGTTATTGAAGGTGGATCTAGAAAGCTAGCCCTCAATAACTCCTGAGGTCGCCTTAACCCCTTTAGATTCAAACAACCTTAATAACTCCATTATTAAAGGTGTGCTAGCCTTGCGCAAAATTGTGCTAAGTGTTATCTTTTGTGTGTAAACGTCAAAAAAACTTTGTTTGTGTTGGGATGCTAAGGTGATAAGTTATAGATAATTCGATCTTATTGGAGGTCGCCTTAGCCCCTCCAGATTTAAACCTCAATAACCCTGTTATTAAAGGTGTGTTAATATTATTTTGAGTTGTGCTAACCTGTGCTAGCTCAGCTCTTTAATGTTCAAACGTCTAAAGTTTGAAATTGTTTTGTGGGGGCTGGCTTTATAGATTCAACCCTCAATAACACCGTTATTAAAGGTGTGCTAACGTTGAGCAAAGTTTTTGTAACCTGTGCTAGCTGTTATCTTTCGTGTTCAAAAGTAAAAAAAAACTATTTTTATGGGGGGGGACTAAGGCGCTCGAGTTAATTCATAGATATTGCGATGTTATTCCGCATCCCTAAGTCTATAATTGATGTTTAAAAGTATCCCACAATGTTTTCCATGTAAATAAATCCCAAATATTGTAAACGTGTAGAACTTCATATCAAAATTGTTGAGAAAGCAAAAAACGTAGAAATGAAATTCCAATTAAAGACGGCTTCAAACCCAAATCTAGACAACACTAGTTCAAAAACATGCTGCAAAAGCCTAAACTAACTAACCAAGTTATATTTTCTAAAGTATACGAGTATATTTGAAGATCTCACCTTTGGACACATTTTCCGTGGTTGTTGGATTTTAGTGCACTCTAAACTACATTTGGGGTTTGTGGCTGGAATATTTTTAGCCCAATAGTTTATTTATTTTTTAATAGTTATTTTTTTCTATACGCACTACCACAAATGGCCTTGAGTGTTCATCCGGTAATGTTTGCTCTAGATATTTTGTTTGCTATAGACTTCATGCTAAACTTTCGTAATAAACGTTAAATTTTGAGAGGGTTTGTGCCAGTAAATACTGTTTAACACATCGTTGGTTATTTAGATCTAACTCCTCTTCCTCGATCTACTCTACTACTTGTTTTTAACTTTACCTTCATCAGCATTATTCTTATTTTACACTATATTTTTTAGTCACATACGAAGGGGAGAGCTAAGATGACGACAATGAGCTTATAATAGTGTTTTCTCCGCCCGATTTTAACATAATCTTGTTTTTTTTTATCTCAGAGTCGTTGTTATACGTTTAGATTTAAAGAGTTTTTTACGGTACTTGATTATCCAAAAACTTATGTGCATTTTTTTTATGTTGACAACTTTATATTAAAATCGCTATCTCACCCTCATATGAAGGAAAAAAGATGCAATTAAGCGGGTAAGATGAAGAAAGCAAACAAGAATTATTAGAAAAACTTAAATTATATTAATTTCTTTTGCAATGGTCACAAAGATATGCTTTTAGCTTTGCTCATTCCTGTACATTCACCATGAACCGATTTTTGACATAAAAAGCAGTCGTACCAAAGTTTGTCTTTACCTGATTCGTTATAAACTATACAATTTTTTCTGTCTCCGACGTATTTATTATCGTTATCTACTTCTACATAACCGATTGATATCTTTTAAATATTCTTCTTTTACTCTTTTTGGATCTTTCTATTTTTGTGTATTTCAGATATCTTTTTCCATTTTTCTCTGTTAATTTCCGATTTTCCTGTTTTTTTCTTTTAAAAGCGGCAACGCGGAGAGGAAGTAAACTAAGTAGTTTTTCACAACCGATGAATTATCCAGGTTAGCTGAGGAACTATTTGGATATGATCTGGCTACTATTTCAGTGTTCATATTGATGCGAATATAGACATGATGTTGGTGTAATGTATGAGTAGCTTCAGTCTGTATGATAACCTAATGTCATCAGATTGTTCTGTCGTTACTTTTTACATATTCTATTAAACTTTAAATGGCGTTTCTGTAGTCATTGGAGGCTCATAGCCAAATATGTTGAAATTTAGTGGAATTATACCGGTTGCTTTCAGGTAGAGTAAGATAGCTTGTTGGGTTCGTCAACTAACCGACACAATTACTTTAAAAACAAAATTACGTAACGACAAAAACAGACATTAATTGACGGTAAAACTCTTTAATTTATATGATTTAGAAGTAAATTTCCCTAGAGTTGGACTTTCTTATTTGGATTGGATTAAAAGAATTATTGATAGGTCCAAACTTCCCAAAATGAGCCCATCTTTAGTCCAAACATCTAATTGATAAAGAGTAGCTTTGCCAGTCGAAACTTCGATAACAAAGATGTACAGATTAAAAATACGAATAAAATAAATTCTAACTCGACTATATCAAAAAATAATTTTCCAAAAAAATTGAAAAAGTAAAATATTTGTTTTTAAAAATTTGTAAATCCGTCATTTTTTGAGATGTTGCGTAATAAGAGGTAATTATATGTACTTAATGTGTGCAATCTATTCAATCGAAGTTGAATGCTAGTAAGGCTGATTGTCAGATATAAAAAATGTTTTGAAGATTATATAAAAAGGAAAAAAACGTATATTCACATTTTTTGATAGAATGACACTTAAACAAGTAAACAAGTAAGCAGTAGAGTGGTATGTGTACGCGGCCGCTAGCAGCGTGCTTATAATCGCAGTTCTCTCAAACGGCGCTAGCGGCCGAGTACGTTTACTCTTAATTTTAACAATCAATACAAAATCAATTCGAAATACGAACAAAATTTTTTTATTATACTAAGTGACATAGAAAGAAGAACACCCAGTAATAATGAATTTTTGAACAATTTTTGATATACTAGTGTATACGAATTAGATTAGTAAACGATCACAATTTGATAAAAATTAAACTGTTAACTTCTTCAAAAACTTAATAATGTGTTGCTCCACCACGATGTCTTGTGCACTCATTAACACGTCTGGGCATACTTCTAATGAGGTGATCGATTTCTTCTTGAGGTATCTCATCCCATGCTATCTGTAACTGATGCTGCAAAGCCGCTAGAGTTTGTGCAGGATGAGGTAAATTGAGTAATCTTCTTCCCATAATATCCCAGACGTGCTCGATGGGCAAAAGATCGGGAGATCTTGGTGGCCAAGGCAACAAAGCAATTTGATTGGCCTCAAAATGAGCCAAAAAACCCTAGCAACATGAGGTCGTGCGTTGTCTTGTTGGAATGTGCTGTTGGGGATGGTCTGAACATAAGGTACAATATTGGGGTCTACGACCTCCTGGATGTAG
This sequence comes from Abscondita cerata, assembly GCA_030710515.1. Lineage (NCBI taxonomy): Eukaryota > Metazoa > Arthropoda > Insecta > Coleoptera > Lampyridae > Abscondita > Abscondita cerata. The sequence goes on along the minus strand of JALBCR010000902.1, from coordinate 217,281 downwards.
CGCGCAGCGGTCATGTTACCTCTAATGAAGACCAAAGGTGACCTACTTCCAATAGCAATAGCTCCCCATACCATAACTCCAACTGTGTGGTCACATGTCTATTCACAGAAAATTGGGGATCTTGTCTTTCACCGCGCCGTCTTCTCACCCTTGCACGACCGTCATGCATACCCAAACAGAATCTGGATTCATCACTAAAGACAATTGAATTCCATTCTTGGTCCCAATTTGCCCGTTCTCTACACCACGCTAGACGATAACGTCGATGCTCTGGAGTCAGTGGTAGCACAAAAGGGGACGGTATGAAAAGAGCCCAAAGGTTCTTATCCGTCTATAAACGGTTCGCATCCCAATCGGTCTTCCATGTTCTTCAAACCACTGGTCCGCAATCGCCCGTGTAGAAGAGAAGCGGTCCCGTAAAGCCAATAGTCTAAGACATCTTCGCGTTCTGTGGTTCTTCGACGACCTCCTGTACCTCTCGCTCTTTGTGTACGGCCCTCTTGGTTCCATGCCCGAAACACAGACTGCCACAGTGTTTAAACTCCGTTGCGTTCTAGCGGCTATTATCTCTCATAGACAAACCAGCCTCACGCAATCCCACAATTCTACCCCTATTAAACTCGCTTAATTGCCGAAAATTATGGCGTCTTCGCACTGGAGGCATTGTGATTGAATTAAAGCTCTTTGAAATGCAATTTAAATCGCTTAAATGACAACTGTACTTACAAATGCTTAATTCATTGTTTTAGGGCTACTTAATCGTAAGTGTTTTTGAATGAGGTTAACAAAACAACCGCTAGGGCAATATGGCTGAAAAACTGATCGTTTTTTATCTTAATATAAACCAATATATTCCCTAAAAAAAAAATTTACAAAATATTCATTATTACTGGGTGTTCTTCTTTCTATGTTACTTAGTATATTTAAAATAACTATTTTAGCGCAATACGTTTCAAGTTGTAATAGGTTTGTTGGGAGTAAAAGCAAATTTTTAATAAAAGTCTTAGGATTTTTGTCATAAAAATATTTATTTTACACATAATAGAACAATATATAGGTACTGTTAATTGTGTACACGTAATTTTGTATTAATGTTATACAGTGTGACAGTAAAATCGGCATCATATGGAATTTTTTTTATTAAGTTGTTTATTCAAAATTTTACTATGGCGTCAATTGCTGTTTCGGTATTTTAAGAAATAACCCAAGTTTTGGATTCAACATCTTTATATTTAGAAAAAGTGCACTAGTAGGATAAAGTTGTGTATCTTTATTGTATTAATATGATTAAATGTCGAAATACAATAGAGTAATGACACAACAATGCAAATTCTATTTCTGTTATAAGTTGAGGTATATGTTGTATGTACATCTGTGTGGCTCGCAACTGAAATGAAATTTGCCAAGCTGTGGTAAAATCGTTGAAAGTAATAAGTTGTGTTATAAGCCGTTGAATATTTATAATAACGTTTCATAATTATTATTATTATTTTCCTTTATGAGGACAAATTTGAAATTGAGGACAATTGTGTCTTTGTAAACAGAATTTAAATCTACATTAGAATTACAGAAGCTTTAGAATTGGATGAAAATCTATGAATACTTCTAGAACACAACAAGTAAATAATCGAGAATATGGTTTTAATGACACTACAACAAAATTCTAGTCGTTGGCACCCATTCCAAAATATTAATGGTTCGAACAATTGCAGATGCAGTTATATAACGATTCCGTTTATTTAAATTGTGGTGAATTAATTCAATTTACCCTGCTTACAGCTTCAGTATATTTATTTATTTTATGCTTAGTGCGATCTAAATTAAATTTTACAAACTGGAAGGTTGTACAATTTATCGTGGGTCATAAGTTTAAGCGTAAGAAAGTTTACGCGCTACAAAACAAAATTATTAGGTCAAACAATGTCTTATTATTGTTGATTTATTTCTGCCTAAGTTAACTAAAGTTTTTCACATAAAAAACGTTTCGTTATGAAAACTTTTATGTTCGGATACATCAAACAATTTAATGATATGTGGCAGAGCAGATATGACGGTCTTCATGGTTACACCGCTACCAGTTTGTGGCATAAATTTATGTTCTGTATTTGGTCTAACCCTCCAACAAATTTCGTCCAATTTGTTCTCTACATTGCCCTATGTGTGGTCACACGTGGTGACAAAACTTCTGTATTTCATAACCGCACATTCACCCCGTAACCATTACACCTAAAAGAACTTGAATTGTTTGTGACGTTATACTAAAACTTTTGATTGATTACTACGGTTGGCTTTGTTTTATGTAAGTTGATGATAAATGACTACCACAAATATTTCACATTAGTACATAAAGACGATATCAATAATTATGTATTGATTAATTTAAAATTAAACTCAACATAATTTATTTTTAAAGCAATCACAAAATCTGACGTTAACTTCATTACAGCTAAAGTTTTCTACTTGAATGCTTAATTGTTGTGTGATTAGATTAACTCTCGTCAAATTCAATTTGGGTAGTTTTATATTAAAATGAATTGAATTTTCTGAAATACTTTAGTGGTACTTAAAATTTTAATATTTTTTCTTATGCGTTATAAAAATATATTTTTTTTTTTTTTTTGAAAATACATCTGTCAATTAATTTCAATAGCAATTACTCAATTACATCTGCTCTAGCACTCAATGTATTTTCCAAGTAAAAACACGTACTTTACATTTTTTTTTACAAGGCATTACATTTTATGTATAAATTTGAAAATACAGATAAAAAATTAGTTTCCTCATGGCTTCGACAGCCTTGATAAACCTTTTTTAATTATTTCTAATGCAGTTTACAAACAGATTTAATTTTATAAACAAAATGAGTTCAAGCTCAAATATTATCTGTCTATATTTATTATACAACGTCTTATCATCAACGATAAAGTGATTTTATAATCAAGTTTTGTTTTGTCATCAATTAGCATCTGATGAAGTAGTGACCCAAGCAGCAGAAAATGTTATGTTAATATTTTATATATTAAAAAAATGCCTTACAAAAGTGTTTGTTAAATGTTTTAGGTAAACAGCTACAAAATATTTAAAATAAATTTTATGTAAATATTTCAAGCACATATTTCTCAAATATTTAAATTGCTGTATAAAAAATATTTAAACTGAATATATTTAAAATATTTGAATTAATTAGGCTACGTAATCTTATTAAAGATAAGAAAAAAGCTCACACTAGATATAAAAAAACTGGCAATCCCAATGATTATAACAAGTTCTCTTGGCTCCGTACTAAATGTAAACTACTATGTGATGAGTTGTACAACGACTACCTTCAATCGATGGATGCAAGCCTTTAGGTCAATCCTAAAATGTTTTGGAAATATGCAAAAACTTTAAGGAAGATCACTTTATTCCGGATAGAATGGATTACGAAGGAACGAAAGCTAAACATGGGCAAGCCATTGTGAATTTGTTTGCGAAATATTTTGCAAAAGTATATGAGCGATATCCGAGAGTGAAGAGTGACAATATAGCTAGAGATTGTGTAATGGCTCAGTCTTCATTTGTTGTTTCTGTATCAGACGTGTTTAAAGCAATTAATGATTTGAAGGACAATCAAGCTTGTGGTCTCGATATGATAAAAGTATTTTTATAAAAAATGTATTTTTCCTTATGTAAACCAATTCATTTATTATTTTCTATATCACTTAAGACAAGTTCCTTTCCTATTAAGTGGAGAAATAGTTATACGATCCCAATTTTCAAATCAGGTGAGCGTCAGAACATAAACAATTATCGGGGTGTATCTATTCAATCTGTCATTCCTAAAATGTTAGACAAATTAGTGGCTGAACAACTTAGATGGATTTCTACATCTATAATTTCCCAATGCCAGCATGGGTTTATGCCAGGTCGATCTACTCTAACGAATCTACTCGAATATAGGCAGTTTGTGTCTGACGCTTTAAAACACGGAAAACAAGTAGATAGCATATATACGGATTTTTCCAAGGCGTTTGACAGAGTCGACTTGTCAATCCTAATTAATAAATTAAATATGTATGGGTTTAGTGACGGTATTGTTAATTGGATTAGTTCTTTTATATGTAATAGATTTCAAACAGTGAAAATTAATAATTACGAGTCTAGTCGTATAGAGGTTTTTTCGGGTGTGCCACAAGGATCACATTGTGGTCCTATTTTATTTAACATTTTCATCAACGACATTCAAAGCATTGTCATGCACAGCCAAATATTGATGTTTGCGGATGATTTGAAATTATTTAAAGTCATAAATGCTATTGAAGACTGTTATGATCTGCAAGATGATTTGCACAGGTTAATGTCTTGGTGTAAAATTAATAGATTACATTTGAATTTGTCAAAGTGTAATACAATATCTTTTAATAAATCGAGGTCATTCATAATCCATAGTTATCATGGGGATTCGTTTGTTCTGCCAAAATTGAATGAGGTTCGAGACCTTGGTGTAATTTTTGACCGACAATTAAAGTTTAACTCACATGTCATAAATATATGTAATGTAAGTTTGCGTAAGTGGGGTTGTATTTGGCGTACGGCAAGTAATTTAAGTATTAATTGTCTCAGAGCATTATATTGTTCTCTTGTGCGATGTAACTTAGAGTATTGTTCGACTGTATGGGCACCATATACCCTGTCATCTTCGAATAAAATTGAAAAAGTTCAAAAAAAGTTCTTGAGGGCTATGGAGTATAAGAGAGACGAATTACATGTTAAAGGGCAATACGACGCTATTATGGAAACCCTTAACGTCAAAACACTATATGATCGCAGACTTATATCAGATCTGTGTTTCTTACATAAATTACTTAACGGACATGTTCATTCAAGAGCTCTACTTGAGCAACTAACTTTTACGTAGATATTAGAAGCGGGCATTCTCGCGCTAAGCCTGTTTTCAGACTTCAAACGGTGAAAACAAATTTTGCTTTAAATGTACCATTATATCGTATAATGTCGGCAGCAAATAACCTCAATAAACATAATTGGTTTCATTTATTTGGTTCCTCCCCGGAGTGTTTTAGAGCACGATTATTAGATTATTTTTAAGTATTAGATGCATATAAACAAGGGTAGTACTCTTAGATTATGTTGCTAGTATAAAAATTGTGTTTTTGTTGTGTTTCTGTATCGATTTTTATTCGGAGTGTAATTTAGTTATTAGTAGTGTAATTTAAAACTTTGTATATTTTCTTTTGTGTAAAATGGAGAATCCGTTAATAAATTTATTATTATTATAAATTTATTATTATTATTAATTTTCTAATAATGTTTTCTGAACATTTATAAATGATATTTATGCAACATTGTATAAAATACAATAATATTAAATTAATTTACTTTACTTAATAAACTAAGAAATGTCAACTTTTGCAATCAAATCAATCTTCTTAGTAAAATTTATTAATTTTTTCATTATAAGGCTACACAAAACTATCTAAATACTAGTAACCAAACCCATTTGAAAAGGAGCTTAATCTAGACAAACCTAAAATTAAAGACGTTGAGGTCACTACTCCAGGCCAGAAGTCAAAAGTCAGGTCAACTTGTGACTACGCCGAAGATCAGCGCATGGATCTCCAGAACAATTTGACGTATCGATCTCCGAAATCGGTGTAGTGGTTTCGGAGGAGAAGACGAACAGACAGACGGACAAACCGGGCCACAATTTTATGTGTATAGATTAAAATAAATAAGACTGAGTCAAGTCGTTGTCAAAAGCTGATGGGTGTATATCATATTCAAAACCGTGTATTAATATAAACATAGGTTTTTGTCTCCAACATGCAAAAATTGAATCCAAATTAATATTTTTTTTAAATTCATATGTACCACACAAACCTAATAAATAGAGTACGGTAATAACAATTACAAAATAATTAAATATTTTAAGAACAGCATAACTTTTTCCTACATCCTCTTTTATTCTTGATAAAAACAAAGAAAACCGAGTTGTATATTTTCTGGTCGGTAGCGCTTTTGAAACCGTTTTATCGCTACTAAATAGTGTGTCGTGTAAGTATAATAAATAAATAACATATTTAATTGAGTTTCTCATGAAATTAAATTTTGCAGTGATGGCCAGAGACAAATTACCTATTATATAAATTTAAAAAAAAAAAACATACTGCTCCTGCACTTTTGCTTAACATAACATTCGATTTATTTTACATAAACAAAAACACCGACGTTACGTGGGTACCAAATATTTCTTAAATATAAACCTGCACGTAGAAATATTTAACACAGACTTCCAACAGACAAATGTTATGATTATATTTATATGTCATTGAAATGGTGCTGCTGGGGATATTATACACCAAGGCAGAGAAGAGCTTTTTCTCAGATATTTATTATAATTTTTCTATCGTAGTTTGATATGATCTTAAACAAAACATTAGTAAAAAATGCATTGTTTCATTATCGTCTAGTAATTAATAATAAAAAATAATGAACTACTAGCAACTTTACAACTCAAAGTGAGTTAATAGTAATAAAATTCTAGGATGGTAGTAAAAAAAGAACCATAGATAGTTTCATTATGTAAGAAATACAATCTCCACACAAAAAGTTTATTAGTAGCAATTAAAAAAACACCCTTGCGAGACGTCCGTTACCAACCCTGATCTGAGTACGTTGTGTGAACAACTTAACGGAAAGGAATATTTTACTCGATTTAAATTACTGTGTATTCGACTAACCGTAAGGGTCTGGTTCTAGCGTAACGTCTATTGCGGCTTTGTAGTCACCGTTAGTAAGTGCGAGACCTCATTTACATATTTGAATCCCCATGTATTAACTCCGACCGTTCCTCAAGAAAGCACTCGTAAAACCGAGGCAACATAAAAAAAAACTGACAAACCTGGTAGACGAGAAACCAGTAGTTGTTGTAATCTCAACAATTATTAAACTAATTGATGTTAATAATTAATCACAATAATTAATTTCTTTACGTTTAGGTTTATTTTGGTGTTCCAGAGTTACCAACAACCAGGGGCCGCGTTCCAGTCGCACAACAGCGCTAAGGCCACCATCAGGCCGCATTCCAGCGGGCGGAAACCGGGACCAGTTAGAATACAATTTTGCTTATGTTTTTTTATTATGACTTAATTTTTCTATTTATTATTGTACATTGCCAAAAAATAAAATTGTGTAAACTGTCTTTGTATTTGTCTCCAATTAGAGCTACCCAGGCCGCCAAGCCTACAAGTTAGTTAGTAAGGGTCAATAACATCTGGTATTAGTTAACAAGAAGTGAAGAAGTATTGAAACTAAGTACAGTTTCACTAACTAAAAGTGTTTAAGGCTACGAAAATGACATTTCCTGTTAAAACAAAAAGACACTCGATTTTATAAACTTTTAATGCAAATTAGTAAACTTGCCAAAATAAAATGAAATTAAATTACGAAGTGGCGCATTAATATGGGACAAAAGTAAATTAATTCAAGTTTAAAGGTCTAAATAAAGAACAGTTTGCTATGAGTGTAATTAGTGTGCCTAAAAATATACAATTCATTTAATCAAAACTATTTATATTCCAGATTGACACAGAGATGGCGTTAGTAGATTTTACAAAATTTTAACAGAATACTAGTACGCTGGGAAACGGAAGTTATAAAAGGAAGACGCAAAGACGCGAGAAGATTTATTGTTCGAAAAGCAAAAACGCCGGTTGAATTCTGTGCGGGTCTAAAAAAAAGTTTGTTGTAAACAGTTGTACGACGATAAGTCAAGGTTACGGCTTATTTATTAAAAGTAAATAACCTTTCTACAACCGAGAAACTGATCTTCTGGGACACCATACATAACATTTACATCACAATGCAATATTTAAAATGTACCGTACTATTAAATAAATAAATTATATAAAATATATTTAAATATTAGCATAGGCGTAGATTTACTAATTTATTTGTGTTTTAATTTTTTTATTTAATTATAATTTGTTGTTCTGAAAAGAGATTTTGTTTTTATTTTAAACTATATTGAAAGTTGTTTGACAAAACTATTTAATGCATATAAGTTCTAAATTAAATTTAAAAACTTAAATTTTTAAGCATTAAGATAATGTGCAATTTTGTGGTGAGAAAATTTTAGATTTCTAAAATAAAAATTTATCAAATAACATCAGCAAAATTTTTGAGAATACTCCCATTTACGTAATTAATTAATTATGTTAAATCATTAAGAAATTTTAGTTTTTGTACAGGTGACTAGCTCCTTGATAAATTGGAGACTTAAATAACATATGCTGTAAAGTTTTGAGGATCAATAAACTATGAATTTGATGAGAGCTTTATAGCTAGTTACATATAAGCAGTAATTTGAGTTTGTAAGATTTCTAGTATCAGTTTTAAACTTTTCAAAAATATTTTCTGTATGGTTTCTTGGTTCATTATTTAGGAAAGATGTTCACAGTTAGCATATTTAAAATAGTGCTTCAGTTGCAATATTCAGTCGGGTTTTATTTTTAAATGTTCAACAAATATTAGTAGACGGATTATTTCCCACTTCCTTCCCTTCTTTATAGATAAATTTACTGTATAAAAATACGAGTTTTAAAGAAACTCCCCTATTAGAATTTATGGTAGCCGATTAATCATTTTTATAAGCTTTTTCTTGCATGAATGAAATCTTGTCTTTAGATTCAATAATATTCTTTTTGCACGTACGAATCCGCGGTAGATTTAATTCTAACCCCAAAATCTGCTGCATTTATATTAGCTAAACTTTAATTTATTACCTAGCCCACTTTAACCCTTCTCTACTTACCTAAAGATTCTTCGCGTAAGTACTCGCATGGGGTATGTATTAAATTAATAAATTCTAATAGTAAATAGTAAAAGTAATATTTATTAATACATTTGAAATAAAAAACCAAGTTATTTTTGAAATATTAACACAGAAATAGGTTATATAAAATAAGTATTAAACAGATATAATGAACAAAATCTTTATAATCACTTTGGTCTGTATTTTCTTTTTCTTTCCGAACACATTTACCACATGTAATTAGTTGATGATTTTTGCAGATCCATTTGATGCATTGTGTATAACTTATACTTGTTTTTCTGTCAAGATTTCTGGGACATAAGTAACACCTACCCTTACCAGCTCTTGGTTTCTTTGCTTGCGACTGCGGTTCTAAATTTTCCTTATTAAATGTAGATGGTTCATTGATTTCTAGAAGAAACATCCCTCGTGTTTTTATGTTTCTTGGGATATTCTTTGAATACATTTTTTTGATTATTTGTGGCTTAAGCAATTCTCCAGCAACGGTTTTCAAAAAAATTTCTCTTGACGGTTTTTGGTAGTTACTGTTCATTGCGACTAAACAAATGACGTTAATCCCTGTAATATTAAGAATATTGAAAAATGCTGTTAATGGCCAACGCCTACTATTTCTAGATACGTCATAGTGAGCACATAATTTATCTACAACATCTACTCCAGATTTTGTTCGATTGTATTCAAGAACTATTTCAGGTTTCAATGTATCCTTATCCACTTCATCATCATGGTGCATTGTTGAAACCAGTAAAACATTTTTGTATTTTTTGGGTACATAAAAAACTAATGTACATTGATCTTTGAATGCAAAAAGGCTACTACCTTGTGGTCTAGCAAGTGTATTTGTGAACTGCTGTGGAAGTTCTTTTTTATTTTTTCGTAACGTTCCAATCATTGTCAGCTTGTCTTTAAGTAATTCCAAAGCAAGCGGTATACTTGAGAACCAATTGTCTATCGTAATGGTACGTCCTGTGCCTTTTATGTGTTCATTAAGTCGTTTGACAACATCTGCAGGTCTGTTACTAATTGCATACGGTCTATCAGATTGTACCCCAGCATACATCTCTAACTTGTAGGTATGGAAAGTTTTTGCATTAACCAATGCGTACACTTTCAGTCCGTATTAGTTGCTCATCGATTGTTAAAAATGCACTAGGTATAACTGAAGACTGACATTTAGAAACAAAGCGTTCTAGAACATCCCTAATAGGGGCCAATTTGTCAAATCTAGTGAAAATATCGTCACATCTGAGTATTCTACATAAAAATCTAAAACAATTGTGGCTCATTGTTATGTATATTTGCTCAATGCCTGATCCATCGGTGTTTCATAGAGACAGAACATTTTGTCTATTAGATTTCAAACAACCGGCAAGATACAGAATTCCGATAAATGCTTTGATCTCACAAAGGTCAGTTGAGCGAGCATCTCTTTCTCGGTTAAAAATTTTGTTAGATATTAGCTATATATATATATATATATATATATATATATATATATATATATATATATATTGTACAATCCACAATAGTTTTAAAAATAGACTCATCAATAAAATTGTACAAACATTCAATGTACGTTTTACCATTTTTTGCAGTGCCGACAGGACCAGGTACCTTTAAAATTAAATTGTGGGCTTTTGTTCTACATGTTGGTGGTTTTACTTTGTTTCATTTGAATACCTTATCTCTACCCAAGTAATGTCCGTCAGCAAGTTGCTCCTGATCTTGACTATCAACCTCAGTTTCACTATCAGGATCATCATCTTGTTCACTGTCTGTGCAATCACTTTGAACTTCTAACGCGTCGACTTCATTATCCTCTTCATAATCTTTACCATATATTACTGCATCTTCGGCTAGTAACTCCTCATATCACTTTAGCCATTGTTCTGGATCTTTGCTTTGTTTTGTATCCATAAATTTGAAGTTTATATTCTACGAAATGTGTCCCAAATATCATACAAAATATTAAAAAATAAGTTACACCACTACTTGCATGGGGTATTTAAATACCCTAACTAAGTTCAAACCGTTATAATACGATGGTAACCGACGAAACTGCAACTACACCTTAACAGATACAATTACATACTGCGCTTGAAGAATTCACGAAACGGCAAGATGACTGTACACACCCCTACCAAAATATGCACTTAGATTATGCGTGTGAGGTATAACAACTGCTTTTTTTGTAGCGTTGTGTACGTTTTTTTTATATCGTTATTTATTTCTTGTTCTAGTTAGTATTGATTTAGTTTTGCTTGATAAATGTGTTTCTCCTCGTAAAATATGTTGTTACGGTTTTATTTTCAAAGGTAGAACGTATGTCAAGAGCCTTCTTAAAAACGAGTGTCGTATGTAGCACGTTACGACGCAAATCGAATTTGCCGCGCATGTTGCTAATTTTCTATTGGTGGAAATAAAATTCGTCAAAAGTTCGGAGAAGATCAACGGACATTTTCTTCTTCTTTTCTACACGACTGGTTTTGGCGTGCCTCTTAAAGTTAAAATTTTATTATTATTAGTATTACCTTGCTTTTTTTTTCTTTCGTGGTTGTGTTAGTTCTAATTACGACGTACGCTTTAGCACGTGCGTTGACTTTATATTCTCATCGTGTATTACACTTGGATAACTGCTAGGGTGCTGGAATGGCTAATTAAGAACCTTTCTCTATAAAATTATTGATTACCACAGTTTCGCAATTCAGTCAAGCTGCAAACAACCGGTGGACACTACGATCTGCAAGTGTAGTTCATGCTGCATAATTTCTACTTTGAGGGAACATATTCGCCTTCCGTTCTTCACTACATACCTTCCTTAAGGAAATCCTAGGGTTACCTACCATCTGGAGCTGTCAAATACTGATACTAGCAAGAACTTTCATTCTTGGAACTCTATACTACAGAATACAACTAAGTTTTAAGTTTAAGTAACCTATTCAATATTAATACGTATGAAGCTCACGTACATGTGACATGGAACGGTTTGATCTCTAGATATTTAAGCAATTTTTTATTTGGGGTTGACTCCACAACCAACGTTTGGTTTTGTTTTTAACCAGCTCAATATGAACTCGGGCGCTTTATTTAGAGTGGTTGAAGTTAAAACAAAAAGCCTTTTAGGTTGGGGCTACATACCTCCCATAAAGAAACTCTTGGAGTTACCTATCTTCTGGAGCTGTCGAATACTGTCGCTAACAAGAACTTTCAATCTTGGAACTGCATACTACAGAATACAGCTAAGTTTTAATGTTTAAGTAACCTATTTAATATTAATGAGTATGAAGCTCACGTACATGGGACATAGAACGGTTTGATCTGTAGATATTTAAGCAAATTTCTATTTGGAGTAGACTCCACAACCGACGTTTGGGTTTGTTTTTAACCCGCTTAATAAGAGCTTGGGCGCTTTATTTAGAGTGGTTGAAGCTAAAACAAAAGGCCTTTTGGGTTGGCGAGAGGTACTTACCTTTTTAATCCGAGTTTAAGATGGTTTTAAACCGCCGTGTGTAATTAACTTTAATTTGGGTGTAGCTAAAAAGCTTACCTAAAATTCGACACATTAAGGGCGAGTTTTATTTATTGTTGTTGCTAACGCACATAACTATATGCAACTGTCTTTCTATTTCTGTTACATCCTCCTAGTACTTTAAGATTTGTTTGCAGTATTTAATTGTCTATTTGTCTCTCTGATTTGTGTTCGATTTAGCGTATTAGATCTTAAGTAAAACCTGTTAATCTCTTGTTGGTCGGTTTTATTTCTTTCTATTATCTAACAGGTGGCACCTTATTAAGCAGTAGTTTATTTGTTTACAGTTTTCTAAGGACCCTCCACTCACCAACTAAGCCGGACGCTGCTGTTGTAACTACTACAAATACTGGATCCTCCACGACTTTAATGCGCTACGTCGAGCTAAAATACTTTACCTTTTTTTCTCTAGGTTGTACCGCTAGAGGCATCGCTTTCTTTTGTTATTTGTAAACTACAACTAAACTTTCAATTATCTGTATATATTAATCTATATTCTTTTAAAGAAAGTATTGGTAAATTTTATATTATTTTGTAAGCACGTGTCAATTAATTGTCGTTCATTTCTGTTGATTCATCATATAAACCTGTTGGTTTCTGACTCTGGCGTTGAGGTCTCCTGCTACTATTAGTTGATCGTTCTTGTTAACATTGTTTATTATTTTTTTTGTAAATTGTGATAAAATGTTTTACTTTCGCTCTTTTACCGTATAGTCCACAGACGGTCAAATGCCCATTTTATGTATTGATTGTAAAAGTTATTATTTGTTTATTTTCATGTGTAAAGTTTTTTGTTTTCTTTTTTAATTTTTATATATAGATATTGCTACTCCTTCCAGTGTTTTTTTTTGTTTTTGTACTCCGCTGTAAATAATTGTTCAGTTCTTAGTTTCTTTTTGTCTCCGATATTACTACAATGTAAATTTGTTTTTTATTAAGCTGTTCTTCTAGTTATTTTTCTTTTAATCTAAGATTTTGACATCTCATGCTGGTATTATAATTGTTTGTTTTTTGTTTAGATTCGTACTGTTGATAAGTTCATACAATTTTTAGTATTGTTTCTCTAGCTCATATGCACAACCATCCTTTTTTACCCAGATTTAAGACCGTCAACGATAGTTAATTAGCTACTTTATCTAGTTCTCAGGTGCCACAAGCAGAGTATGGAAGGTATCGTACCAAATGCATCAGGTTTGATTTCGTTATCAAACAAAGTATCTTAGATTGGCACTTTTTTTTAAATTTTAGAACGAGCTGTTTTTGATGCCCTTGAATAATGTGAGTTGGAGCTAGTGAAAGAAGAGGTAGTATTTAGAGTTTAGGATACCCAGGGGCGGGAAACAAAGGCAAAAATAAAGAAAAAAGATATAACAACATATATTACAAATCAATAGCAGATGGAGTTATAAAGTACCTGACGTAGTGGAAAAGTATAGAGGAAAAGAAGATGATAGCAATATTTAAAAATAGAAGTAAGTTGGTGCAGAATGTGCGCAAAATCGTGGGAAAATGAAAAACATTTAACGGAAGAATGCGGAGACCTTAGAAGGGAAGAAAGAAGGAGGAGGACACTACTCAGGAAAAAAGGAAAAGGGCAGAATAGATTAAGGAGGTGGTAGAAAGAAAAAAGTGGTTAGAGTATATTTGTTTAACTTGATGTAAATCGAATAACTCCAGTCAGTATAAGGTACGATTTAAGTGACAATATAGTAGTCTTAGATAAGAGAACAAAAGCAGTCGTTGGTCAATGAGTATTTGTGGAATTGAGTTGTCGGGTCGTTAAGATTAGAACAAACTTTTATTACGTTGTAAAACTGTTCGCTTACTATTTGTTAGTGAGTTGGAGTTCGTGACGGACCTTAGATCAAGATATGGTGTAATGGATAGATAAAGTTGCAGGGGGGGGGGCAAAGGAGGAGATTCTTGAGAAAGAGGAGAATAAATCAATGCGTACTACTAGTAATGCCTTGTGCAATTGGTGGACAAATCCTATTGTAGGTACTACATGGTTTATCTTATAAGGTTTTGATTTTCGGTCATTGTCTTAGGGTTCTAAGTTTTTCTTCTATGATGTGTAGAAAATAAAAAATAGTATAGCGGCAGAATGATTTGCCAGAATGCAAACTTAACTGTAGTGGTAAAACATTGAGTAGCACCATCAAGATCTTGACTGTACTGTATTTTTAGGTTTTTACCATTTTGCAAAATTGTAATTTCATGGAAACTAGAGCATAATGAAATCTTTAAGATTTTGCCAAGACGAAAATTAAATAATACTTAAAGTGAGAAAGAGACGGTTTCAAGCAGTAAACAATGATGGGTGTGCAGTTGAAACCGAACATAAAACTGGCGAATATAAAAATTTCTTTGTTAATAAGTTAAATACGCGTTATATTTATAAATTTAATTAATTGAGGTACCGGAAATAATTACAAAGGCCAAAAAAGCAGCGTTTTTATATTAAGCCGGCGCATTTGTAGTAGCACGCGTAAACATAATAAAATCGGACTGTATTTGATAAATAACAAAGTGCTTTGGGAGAAATAAAATTATAAACAATTTAAATAAAAGTAATAAATAAACGAAAAAAAACATCATAAAAATAACCAGGGTCAAAAGGTCACTGCTGAGGTCGCACGACACACGTTACGCATAAATGTAACCAGGTTAGTTTAAGTTCAGAGTAATTAAATCTGTGTATTGAAAAGAATAAAATTGTAGCGGAGTTAGTTGTAGTTGCGTTAGGAAATACACGCAAAGTTTGTTAAAATTCAATTAACATTTATAAAAGATTGTACGTTCGATACTATTTAATTTTATGGTATTAAAATTTTATTAAAGTTATAAACCACGATTCTATTTATGAATCCAAGATTCTGGGATACTTTAATTACAGAATAAATAAATTTAAAAGAGTCTCATGTTTGTGTTCAATGTGAAATTATTTTATTTAACACTAAAATGCAATCAACGCAATATGTGGCATTTTTCTCCAGTCTTGTCCGATAAGTAACATCTCCATGTTTCTTTCTTTTTCTGATTTCTGTCTTAATTTTCTTTGTCCATTGTGACCTTTGTTTCTAATCATTTTTAAAATTTTCTTATTAATTTGATTATGAATTAGGTTATTTTAAAGATAGTAGGTAAAAAAGATATATACATCAACCAGTCTTGCGATGCATAATACTGTCAACAACAGCAATGAGTAATTTGAAAAGTATTAATTGTGAACCACGCGCGTACACATAGACATTATTATCACTTGCATCCCTATAATTGACACCACTCTACAATTATTCAATATTTATTAACAATGTAGTTGAAATGCTTAATAGTTCGGAGTTAAATTTCTATTTGTTAATATGTAATTTATTATTCTTTTGAACGTTTTTGATAGTTTATTAAGAAATTGTTATTTCATGTTGTGTATTTTATATATTCTTTTTCAACTAAAACTATCATTCCTGACGTTGGTTTGATATAGTTTCTACGTTAAAAAACAAAACGTTGCCTATATCAGGATTTGAGAAATTATTTTTTAACCCTCCTTCAATTTCTAAGAACCCAGACGTTTTCTCTATCTGAACATCTATCTGTGAAGGACATCAATTTATTGTTATTTAATCTTCGCAATCTTTGTTACCTTCTCTAATAGTTTGACTGTTAATATTTGCTTATAGTACGTTTTTTAGTCTCTAGTGTAATCATCCTACTCTGAATGCGGCCCTCGTTTCTTTTTTCTACTCAGCTGGGTTATATTATATTTTATTTTTTTAGTTTTTATTCTTTACTCTTGTTTTTGTTTTTGTTATTTCTATTATTTTTTTTTCTTATACCATTAATCCATTTTTTTTGTGTTAGTTTTATGTTGCTAGTTTTTCTTTTTTGTTATTTTGCATCTTATTCCATTTTTGTTAGCGTTACCATACTTTTTTTGGTTTTTTTTCTTTGCGTTTTTTTTCTAATTTTATTAGTTTCTTTCCAAATTTGTATTTATAAACATTGCACATGACTTTATAATTATGAATGGTATTGTGATTTATCTGTATACAGTGTGTCCCAGATCCGCTCCTCTATACAGTGATCTTGGTTTCTGTTATACCTACAGCAAAAATTGAATAAAGAAAGTTTTAGAGAAAACTTCGTGCATTTGTTAGCTGGCTTTAGATTTACGATTGATCAATTGGTTTTGGTAATATTAACAAAAACCCGAAAATAACGGATTTCGTTGTCTGCTAATAAATCCGGAAAGATTAATTTAAAAGCTGTCAAAATGTGACGACATTTCACATTCATTTTTTGTTATCTCAAAATCCACCTTAAGTTTAATTTTTCTTATGGAAGCAATATTGGATTTTTTTATTTTTGAATAGAATGTGAATTTTGTAGTCCAGTTCGTAAAATTAGGTCTAAAGAGGCCATGATTTATTTGTCAGAACATAAGTATCATTTTTTTCCCATTTAATGGAGCTCTGATTTTGACGCTAAATAATTATTCACAGTTGTTTTAATAAGTAGTACGCTTTTCTGTAATTGAATTATTAAATCTGATATACAAATTTTTAAAATCTGTTGCCGATATTCTTTATTCAAATGAAATAAGTTTTATTTATTGGCAGGTTTCGAAATCCGCTATTTTTGGGTTTCCGCCAATTTTTCCAAAACCAATTAATCGATCGTCAAACTGAAGCTAGGTAACTTTCCTCATTTAACTTCTGCTGTAAGTATAACAGGAGCCGAGATCCCTGTATAAAAAACCGAATCTGGAACACATTGTATATTATAGAAGTTAAACTGGTTTCTAGTCTTCTTCAAAACTCTCTGGAATGTGTAATTAATGTTACTTTTGTAACGTCTAGTGTGTGAATACTCTTGACCCCGCGCCGGGTCAAACCAGAGAACGAACTGTAGTTTGACATTTTGTGTTTAGATGCGTTTGTTGACGTTCACTCACAGTTATCGTGATGTAGTATTTACATAAATAAATAAAGTTAGCATATATTGTGGGACATAGCAAGTTTGGGTATTATGTGCCTGCGTGAGTAATACTTGACATTGTGGTATTACAATAGGCCCGGAAATCGCTAACCGAGTTGGATGTTAGCGACGCGCATGTGCTGACCGCTGGTCAGCGTCGCTAACTGGTGAACGTCAGTTAAGTGTCGAATCGAACTTGACTTAAACTACACTAAACTAAATATAACGATGACTAATGGATCTTCGACTTATTAACTGTGACTGATTTCGTTATTGAACCTACTCCGCTTTATATGTGTGAAGTAGGTTTAATTGCTTTGTAAAGCAAGGTCGTAAGAAATGCTTCCCGATTGTCAGCATTTTCTTAATTGTAATTGTTTGTTTGAATTCCGCATTCCACGTTGCAATATGCGGACGTAAGATTAATCGTCGATTTGCAATTGAGTTGAGACGGCAGCCCCATAATGTGTTGTCAATTTATACAGGGTGTCCGGAAATTATGCGCAAAAACTTCGGGTGCTAATTCTAGAGTAAAAATAAAGGCCACAAGTTTCTATAACATTTTTTCGAAAACTCAAAGGTAAAGGATCTACAGCACTTTAAAGTTAGGATTTTTAAAACATTTTTAAACAATTTTTTTTTGTTTCTTAACCGATTAATTTGAAATTTGGCACGCTGATTACTCATGCTCATGCGCATAAACGTTCATCCATCAAACTTAAAGGGTTGGAACCGCCCCTGTCATGCATTTAATTGCTCGAAACTTTTTTGCCTTTGATTTTTTGCTAATTTCATTCACATGAGATGAAAGATCATTTAAAAACACGCAAAAAAGGTTTACTTGTTTCACCTTCGTAAATCAAGCCATTTTCGAGAAAAACGACTTTAAAGTTTGTCTTGCACCAGCATACATGATACTGACTTATTTCATTTTTGACTTTTCAACGAAGTGTGCCTTGAGAACAAAATAATGCTATGCGTTCCTATAGGAACAAAAGTCATAATAATATGGAAACATTTTCGACAGATTATTAGTAACTTGTTTTAAATAAATTCAGTTGGTGAATTTAAATTTAGTAAAGTGGATAACACATATTCCAACAATGAATTAAGGGATATGCACTATTATTACGGTGTAGCTGGTGGGAATGCGTCGGAAGCAAAACGCTTGTATGGTGCAGCATTCCCAAATAGAAGGATTCCGCAATATAGACTATTTAGTACTATCCACACCACGCTAGAAGAATTCGGATCTTTCAAACGGAGACATTCTAACGAGGCATATTAGAATACATCGAAAATGATCCTAAACTTAGTGTAAGAAGAATTGGTGCAATATTTCAAAAAGTTCAGTGCACGAGGTATTACAAGAACAACTCCTTCATCCCTACCATTGCCGAAAAGTTCATGCCTTGAGTTCTCAAGATCCTATGGCTCGAGTGCGCATGTGCAATAGGATCCTTGATCTTTACAACGGCGACGAAAACTTTTTAGTGAATTTGCTCTTTACTGATGAAGCTGGATTTGGACACGATGGCGTAATAAATCTACACAATGAACATTATTGGGCTGATGAAAATCCTTATGCGACAGTGGAACGCAATTTTCAAAACAAATTTTCCGTTAATTTGTGGGCTGGTATAGTAGGAGATCATTTAATCGGGCCATATTTTTTGCAACCTAGGTTGAATAGTGAGGCATACTTAGATTTCTTAAGAAATCAGTTGCCTGTTGTGTTGGAAAATGTGCCCCTTCACCTTAGAAATTCAATGTGGTTGTTACAAGATAAAGCTCCTCCACATTATGGCGTACTGGCGAGATTTTTAAACGAAACGTTTCCTGACAGGTGTATAGGACGCGGTGGGTATGTAGAGTGGGCTCCCAGATCGCCAGACTTAAACCCAATAGACTTCTTCTTTGGGGCCATTTAAAATCCTTAGTGTATCAGACGCCAGTAAACAGCGTAGAAGAGTTGAGGGAGAGAATTTTTTTTCGAGTTCGTCGTAATTTAATGAGAAGACTTAATTTGAGCATTGAGAAAGACGGGAGGCAATTCAAAAATCTATTATAAAAAGTGAAAGCTGTCATTAATATTAAATTGCGAGGTATTGAGGTGCCCAAAAATTATTAAAAATTATTCTTCGTTTTTGATTAAAAATAAATAAATAATTTGTTATTTCAAAATGCCTGTCTTTGATCTCATAGGAGTATAAAACGCTGTATAGCATTTGTTCTCAAGGCACACTTCGTTGAAATGTCAAAATTAAATAAATCAGTATCATGTATGCTGGTGCAAGACAAACTTTAAAGTCGTTTTTCTCAAAACGGCTCGATTTACGAAGGTGAAACAAGTAAACCTTTTTGCGTGTTTTTAAATGATCTTTCATCCCATGTAAATGAAATTAGCAAAAAGTCAAAAGCAAAAAGTTTCGAGCAATTAAATGCATGACAGGGGCGGTTCCAGCCTTTAGCTTGATGGATGAACGTCAAATTTTGCACGTTTATGCGCATGAGCATGAGTAATCAGCGTGCCAAATTTCAAATTAATCGGTTAAGAAACAAAAAAAATTTTTTTAAATGTTTTAAAATCCCAACTTTAAAGTGCTGTAGATCGTTTATCTTTGAGTTTTCGAAAAAATGTTATAGAAACTTGTGGCCTTTATTTTTACTCTAGAATTAGCACCCGAAGTTTTTGCGCATAATTTCTGGACACCCTGTATATCAGTAGCTACCGAAATTTTAAAAATATTGATAATGCTATTCTTTCTTGAGATACTTATAGATCTCATCATTAGCATTTAAAACTTTTTCGTGTTTATACAAAATGTACTTGTATAAATTTACCTTCTCACGTTCAATTATCAAAAAAGATAATCTTCAGTTTCTTCTCAATATTTTTGTAGACTAGCTACCTATACTGATGATACCCAATAAGGTGAAACACTATTGTGCAGGTTTCTGCATATTCAAATCTTTTGTTTTAATACTCTCAGTTTGCTTACAAGTTGACTTGTTCAATTCCTTCAATTTATTTTGGAAGTGTAGGAAAAACCAATCATTGAGTTACAAATGACCGACGTTTGATTGTGTTTTAAGTTTAGTCATTTTAACGTAATTTTCAGTTATAATATCACAAGAGCATCGAAAATATTCGATTATACTTGTGGAGTCATAAGACGTATTTTGCGAAACACGACGAGAACGAGGCTCGAGTGGTGTTTAAGGAATAAGTCGAGTAAGGAGGCAAGTACTACAACTATTTTTTATGCTCAAATTGTATTCGTTACGATTAAGAAATGAAATAAAGCGTAAAGTTATTGGGAAAGTTATTAATCGGGTAAAACGTAACAGGTACGATTTTATTTTGTGTTATATTTGACGTTTATAAAAACAAATGTGTCCAAGGAAGTACTACATTTATGGAGAAGGCGAAATACCGAAACGGTTACATCACGTCGTTCTCTTATTTGTAATGGGTGATTCATTTAGAAGTATTATTTTTTTTAAATTAAAAAAATGAATGAAAACAATTTTATTTTATAATGTTTATTATCATACAAAAGAACCATTCTTTACAATTATTTCTTAAAGATAATTGGCCCCCAATAGCCTCCAGTAGCCGCCTAATCCATTTATACTTTAGGGTTTACATAGTTCCATAGGAAAAAGTCAAGAAGTGTCATGTCACATAATCTAGCCGGCCAATTCACTGGTCCAAAGCATGAAATGAGTTGTTCACCGAATTGTCCTCGCTGTAAAGACATGGTTTGTAGAGGTCCAAAACTGGTCGCTACTTTATATTTAAAAAAACGCGCATTTTCCCCGCTAATTTGCATTCAATGCATGATGACGAGTAACCTTTTCCGCGCGAGGAAGAACAATAATGGTGACAGAGTGGTAAGAAGTACGACCACGCCGTTATTGAATACGTTTTGAGTAAAACAAAGTTTGAATTAATGGATTAGCTTCATAACAAATCTATCTACGTTATTAATGTTGTGTACGTTTTGTTCAAAAAGTTTAATTCAGAAAAATAAACGTGCGTTCTGAAATTGAATTCTTTTTGGTGCGTTTGATTTCTACGTTTCTGTCAATATAAATTTGACTATCAAACTCGTTATTAATTTATGGGAGAAAATTCATTTCATTGAAAATTCCGTAT
This sequence comes from Abscondita cerata, assembly GCA_030710515.1. NCBI lineage: Eukaryota > Metazoa > Arthropoda > Insecta > Coleoptera > Lampyridae > Abscondita > Abscondita cerata. The sequence continues at coordinate 195,783 of JALBCR010000902.1, read as the reverse complement.
GCATTACATCATGCAGTTTTGATATGCAAGCAATCTGATTCCGTTCGTACAACACATCAAGCTCAGTCAAATCACCTGCTCCGGTTTTGACAAACTCAACGTTTTCTACAAGAGGCTTCAAGTAAGTGCTTTTATAATAATATCAACAATTTTTCAAATTTTTCGTGCATTGAAGTTAATTTTGACAAACTAAAGTCGACTTAAACTGTTCGCAATTAAATGCAGTCGTTGTTACCTTCGTTTTTTTTTTCATAAGTTTGTTCGCACTTAATAGCATTTGTTGTCGTTCCTTAAAATCACTGGTTGTACTTTACGTTGTGCAGCTAAGAATTTACATTTCAATATCATTAATAAGTTATTTTAGTTTAGTAACGTTTTTAACCCTTGTAAAAGATCCTCGCGGTTTACGTTTATACTTTAAGTTTATTGAAAGAAATTTAATCATTAATTTGATACTGTACTTTATAAATCAATTCATTACTAAAGTAGACAAATGTCAATGTGTTTTGTTTATTATTTAAAATATGATTTGATTATTAGATTTATGTTTTTGGTTGAAAGTTGTTTTTATTCTCTTAAATGTATTGCTTGTTCTCCCAAAATAAATAAGCTAGCACCCATTTGTTTGTTATCAATTATGTTTTTAGATCAGAAACATCTTAATAAAGGTAAGAAACAAAGCATAAACTAAAAGCAAACATTCAAATGACGCCTTAGAGTCTACGTAGCAATTATCTGAAATTTACCCGGTGCATTTTAAGTACGTTCTTAGATTAAAGAATATTTTGGCGTTACAGGTTCTACGGGGACTTTGATTTTAGGTATGAAATAGTCTGTTATCATGCCGCAATAATGATCACCCTTTACAGTAACATTCCAGTCGGCATCTGTTTTGAAGAAATATGGACTGATTTTTTCACAGGCTGTAGGCGCTGTGTCGCACTCAGTATTTTCATTATGAAATGTCAAACACTACTAAGGAAGAATGCTACTTTAGTTGACCCGACGCATGCGCAATCTACAATTACATCCCTATCAAAAAGTACCCGACGCATCGTAACCATGAAAAACTAAAGAACTCTATTAGATCATAAAACAATGAGTAATATAATCCTACAACTTTATTTTTCTATATTCTGTGGCATTCTGTTACAATTTCAATAAATATTTCAAATTAAAAATATTTCTTTAATTTAGATCAAATTTCTTAAACAATGATATGCATTGTGAAGCTGAAATCAAAATAGAATTTTGAATAAAAATTGCATGTAAACGAATCCCGAAACAATACTTTAATAATGTTTATAAATTTTAAATTTACCCTTCAGAGCCACCAATCGAGCGATTGAATCTTTGGAAGCTTTTATTCTACTTTCGCAGTTCAAATATTAATAAAACGTACTGAAACTGAATGCAAATGAAATTTGAACTTTTAGAATTGGTTATATTGTAGAAGAAAAATAAACGACAAAGATGGTTATCCAATTGTACTTTATTGATTTACAAACTTTTTGTTAGTCTGTTGAATTTATTTGTATGCCTCAAAAAACTGGTGTCGTTCAAAGAATTAAATTGTTTTGTTATTTTAACTATGACCACGAATGAATTACGTTAATACAAATAAATCCCACATTTCTTATCTAAGTTATGGGATCGGCTGCAAAGACCAGAACGTACAATAATAAGCTTAAAAGCCTCATAAATGTATTTCTATTGTTTTTAGAAATTTACATATGTTTGTTCCAATACCAAATATGTTTTGCACATTAAATTAAATCATACGCTTTAATAACATAGTATTATGTTTTAGAGCGCATTTGAAACCACTTTCATTGCTTATGCTTTTTTATGGTCTATGACTTACTTCTTAAGCTTTATACATTTTTTTCCATATTAATTTTTTAATGGTTTGACTGAGAACAATTCTATATTTCTGTGTTTTAAATTGAAACAAATGCATTTAATATAATGTTTTTGTAAACTTGTTTATTATTACGAGTATTAGGTAAAAGTATTATTAATATTGTTAGTTTTTATAAAATCATGTATTATTCTATTGTTACCAGAATATCAACAACCTTTTAAATGTAGCATTACGGAATTCTCTCTTGGGAAATATGTTTATGTACTTAAAAAAAGAAGAGCTTTCGTTGAAAAACCAAATTGTTACGCAATAATATTAAACATCATTTAAAAGATATATTATCATACAACATATTTACATTTTATAAATTTTTTCTATTTTCATATTATCATGTCGCCTTAATTTTCTTTAATGAAGTTATTGGTGGAGTTTTTAATACGAATAAATAATTTTAATATTTAATAAATATTTAATAAACTAGTTTGTTTTGAAATTAATTAGTGATCAAAATTTACAAAGGTGTTATTCAAAATTATAAGCAGTTTGTGAGGTACGGTTAGGAGATGTATTAATATGTAAAAAAAGATGGGTGCAACAAGAAGTTATATAGAGAAAGAGGATGGAAGGGAAATTGATAATGGAAGGAGATTTTATTGTGAGGATTGAGAAAGGAAAGGATGTATGATGGTAAATAGGGGAATAAGCAGGGGTATCTATGGACAAGAAGTTAAACGGACAACGAAAAAAAATTGGACATGTGTGAAGACAGAGGATGGACAATTATAAATGACGATGTAGAGGAGGAAAGAAGACTTAACATACGTAAGTGAAGCTGGGAAATCAGATATTCATTGAAGACAGCGAAAAAAACATAAAAAGGTTTAGAATAGAAGACATGAAAGAATTAAACCATTAACCATTGGCCATCTGATGAAGATATATGCCCAGGACTATAGAATATGGTAGTTTGTCCAAAAATATGAAAAAATGTTTATTAACTTACTTCCTAAAATGCACCATTTTTGAGATACAGATCCGTTTTTTGCGAATATCTGCGGAACCGTTTATCGTACAGAAAACAGCTTTTGTAAGCAATTTCTACTCATAGTAATCTATGTTTTGTGCAAGAATTTTTTTAAATTTACTAATTGTAGAAGATTTTGAAAGGGTAGTAGGTGTTTTTCTCCCCAACTTCTACGCCACTGGAAAAAGTACGGTTTTGAGTAGTCCATTTAAACCGCGAATGTTTTCTAACACTATTTTGGAAAACATTTTTTCGAACTAGAGGGAATTACTCCTCTTAATCCAAGGTTAGTCCTGAGATTCCTCAGAGAACTTAACCTACTGGAGGAGCTATATGTTCAGAAAGGGAGAGCACAATAATCAGTACTGATTCCGTGCTACACACCCCAAATTACATCTATCTATCTCTATCTATCTACACAAAAAAGGTACCGTTAGTCATGAGCTTTAAAGTTGACCGTTTTCGAGGATAATTAACTTGTTGAAAAACATGGTCTATTTGTGTGGACTTCCTCGACCTATCCAACGATTTTAGTATTTCCATCAAGCATAAATTACATGTTTTGTTTTACTTGAAGCGGTACATCTTCCAGCAGTTCCGGCAATTCTTCTTCTAGAAATTGTCAATAATCTGCATCGTTTCATATGTCAATTAACAAAGTTTAAAGGAGGGTTTCCAAACATTCATAATTTAACGGATGAAGTAATATTATGGCTTACAAATCTGAAGGACATCTGAAGTTTAGCAATGTTTTGTATTCTTGTCTTGATTATCTGTTTTTTCATTATTTTGTTTTGCTATTTCATTAACCTACTATTTTTTTTGGCATTGTCCTGACTGGCGCTTGGACCGGTTCATTATATGTTGTCATACAATGGCTGTGCTGTTATATTTTATGTTCTTATTTACTTTCTATAATGTTTACACACTTAATTAATATTATTACATGTGAATACTAGGGTGGGTGAGGGTTGGCATGTTTAGGTTTTAGTGGTTTTCCTAAACCTTGAAGCAAATGCTTTGCCAAGACGAACTAATCCATATTGCACACGGTTTTGTTACCATACTATACAGGTTTATATTAATCTTCTGGGGCACCATACATAACATTACACCACAATACAATATTTGTATAATGTACCATACGAATAATTAAATAAATAAATCTGTTCTGTAAAAAATGTGGGCTTATTAAATGATGCCAGTGCAAACATTTACGGAAAATTGTTGCTGATGATTGCTTTCTGCAATTTCATGTAGGTTTTCTTCAGCCCATATGTGGTTATTCTAAAAATTTAAAAATACCATCTCTAGATAGACGCTCCATTGTTAAACAGAATTTCAGTTTCAAAAAGCCATTCTTAACAAAAAATCTTTTGGTAATAAGGCTTGTACTATTTGGATATGGTTAATTAATTAATTCAACAAGTTAATTTTCCTCTAAAACAGACGACTTGAAAGTTTATGACCAAGATTAACTATTTTGAGTAGCAAACATTAGCGGTTCTAAGGGTGTCTCAAAACCACACTATTTCCAATGACGGAGAAATTGGGGAGTAAAACAGCCACTTCTCCTTTAAAAACATAGCTTACTATCAGTAGAAAATGTTTAGAAAAGCTGTTTTCTGTAAGATAAACGGTTCCGGAGATATCTCGAAAATGGTGCATTTTAGAGGGCAAGTTAATAGAATCTTTTTTTCATATCTTATCATATTATTTGGGACAAGTTACCATATACTAAAATTATGAAACACCATGTATAAACGAGAAAATAAACAAAAATGGAGAAAAAGATATGGCCGGAAGAGAGTCTCAAAATATATAAAAACAAAACGCAGTTAAAGAAAAGGACGCGAAAAAAGAAATAAGTAAGCTAGTACGAACAATGGATGAAGCGGAGAAAAATTACAAGATCAAGAAAAAAATGGTAAGTTAAAAGAAATGGTGCAACATATAGTGTGAAGGGAAAACGAAAAGGAGAAGATATACCAAGAAGGAGGTGCAAAAGAAGAAAAACAGGGATAGAGTAATATGAGAAATTGAAAGAAAAATTTAAAATTTAATGCAAAAAGGAAATAAAAGTATAAAAAAGTAGAGGAAGAAGAGGAACAGACTAAAAAAAAAAACCGATGAAAGATATGAGGACTAGAAAGAAAGGAGGAATAAAAAGAAACAATGAAAAAATAAAATAGAAAAGGCAGAAGAAACGGATTGAATACAGGGAGATCAATAGAAATATACTTGTAAAAACCCGAGGAAAAAAGACGGAGGTATTGTATTATTAGAAATGCAAGATGTAAACTATATGCGGAGATTTTCAGAAAAAGGTTAAAGAAGAAAATAAACAAAAGGAATTAACACCGGACTAGTGAATAAAAATTAAAGAAGAATTGAAGCAAGTTTTTTAGAGTGTCCTCGGATATTAAAGCGGCATGGATAAATGTTATAAAACGTGTTAAGAAAAAATAAAAAAAATTTGGTAATGGCAACAAAAGAGTTACATGAGGATTTAAATGATTTGGAAGAAGAGATAAAAAGACATAATAAGAAAGTTAAGGTGTAGAGATTATTTTATGCGTACAATGTACTAGTCTTGACTAACATTAAAGAAAAAAGACGAGGGTAGTAGATGTAGTAAGGAGGTACTTAAAGAAGAAAAACTTGACAATAATGTAAAAAGACAAAAGAATGCCATTTCAAAGAAAAAAAAGAGGAAAAAACGTAAAATGTTGATGGAAAGAAAAACTAGAAAACTTAGATGAAGTTAAGTATTTAAGGAAAATAGTAGAGACAAAGCACATAAAAGAGAATGATCAGAAAAGAAAATGGTGTTTGCGAAGGAAATCGAGAAAAGAAAGTGGATTTTTGGTAAAAGTGTAATGGCGCCTGAAGCGGAGACATGGGGATGAAATTATCAGAAAAATAAAAATACAATAATGGAGATGGATACTAGATTGCGATAGAGAAACACCCGGGTGTATAATACAAAAAATTAAAATTAGATAAATTAAGAATACAAATGGGGAGGATGACGGTGAGATTTAAGGAGAAAATTGGTAACGGGCAGGACCATGTGATTCTATATTAATGTTGGAGAAAAATTATAGAACAGTACAGAAAGTATGGACAGGAAGATAAGAAACTATATTATGAACAAGGAAGTATTTTGATAGAGGAATAGATGAAAGAATAAAGATGTGTGTCGACAAATTGGTACATAATGAGTAACCTGAATTTAAAAGGTAAAATAATGCTGGCGACATTTAGAACTTAAAATGAGGAAAATGAGTCTAGTATTGGTGGGAGGAGAAAAAGTGTAGAATATGTCGGAATATATAAAAAAGTATAAAACATACGATGAAAGAATGTGAAATATTAAAAAAGAAAGAAAGGCAAAGAACCGTAATTGTGGGAAAAGTAGAGGATGGCGTAGAATGAATAAAGGAATTGCTGGAAAAAAAGTTTAGAGAAAACAGAAGAAGAAAATTTAGTTTTAGCCAAAATGAAAATTTTGAAAGTAAACCAAAAATGTATATCATTTATGCAATTTTCATTCGACTAGATAATTAATTTAAATCTTTCTTTTAAATTTCTTTGGTCTTCATCTTTCATGTTTTATTCAGTTTTTTCGTTCATTTTATTTTTTTTTCTCTAATCTTCCTTGTAAAATTTTTGGATAATTCAGCAATGTTTTTAAAATTAGTCTTTTTTTGATTGATCATTTAATGTTGGTACTTGTAGATTTTCTTTATCTCGAATTGTTTTTCTGTGTCTCTAATTTTATTTCTCATTTCAAAAGCGTAGTATCACTTTATTCATAACGTTTTCTTTAGTTTTATTTAATGTCTTTACTTTTTCTTTTGTTTGTTTTTTTATTTTAATTTTGATAGTACACAATCTATTTCCTCTTCTATCTTGCTTATTTACGGTTTCTTTTTTATATATATTGTTTGCTAAAACTTTTGACTGTTTCTATTCTCTGTTTATCATTATTGACGCTTTATTTTTGTTTTCTTTTGTCTTTTTTCTTTATTTCTTATCGACATTTCTTCAATTATTTCTGAATTTTATTTATATTTCTATTTATGTTCACTAACATCTACATAAATATTGTCATCTCCATTCTTCTTTCCTCTTGTTTCTTCTTTAACGTATTTAATGTAATTCTTATTAACTATTCATTTGTTATTTTGTCAGCTTTTTATTTTTTCTTTTGTTTTATTTATTTCCGTTTTACGTTGATGTTCGCCAATTTATAATAATATTTAATTAATTATTATAGACATCAAAAAGTTTTACTTTATTTAAATTTAGAAATTTAAAATTTCTCACGAGAGCGAGTTAAGACACGAGTAATAATTTGAGGCACAAATAGGTTAGCGTATCATGAACTTTTGACCGATTATTCCATGCAAGCGATCTACCGAATTCACGTGGCAAATATTGTTTAGAATGTACTTGACAACAATGACGGGACGGAGAGTACCGGATCTTGGCTAATTATTTAAATAGTTTAAAAGCGCACAAAATAAAGCAGGTACTTGGAAAGATCTTTCTAGTTTACAAAATTATCTATACAGCTCCAAAAAGGTAAGTTGCTAAACTCACGACCGCGGTACGTATACATAAAACGGAACAAAATTTATGAATGACATTGATAAAAGAATTAACTTAGCTTGTATAAATAGGAAGTTTTCGGTGTTCGAAAGTTAATCGGTAGATGTGACCACTCTGGTATCCAAATCTAATAATTTATAATCCAATGAAAAATGGAAAAACCAAAATGGACTCTGTTGATAATAGTTGCTGGGCTGTTTACAAAGAACCAGATAACAGGCTTATTTTGGGTGGTGTTTTTGATCAGAAGGAGGTTCTAAGGTAGATTGAAATTCCAACGTTGGTGAAAATACCAGACCCACTTCGGTATTTTTTAATTTTTGAATTATAATTCTTGTCAGCATAACCATAATTATGAATCCATTGATTAATTAAAACCGAGTACGTCTAAAGTGACCACCAGAAGAAACCAAAAAGGAAAACCAAAAAAAAAGCGTACAAGAACAGTAGTCGAAGACTTATTCCGTAATTTAAATGGGATGATTTTACTTCAATCGATATTACAAAGCACATGTCTAATTGTTCAATTTTTAGACAACATTTTCCATGTACACCTTTTTACGACGGTCAACAAATAGGAAATAAGGTGTATCTTTTGCAAGCAAATAAAGATAAATTGTCGGAACTAGCAATTTCAAATAACTAAAATCCCCAGAAGATTTTTCAATACAAAAATTTATATTTAAACGCATGAGTGTGAATACGGCTGTCTATACGGGTGGGAGACATTGGTCTTTAAATCATTTATTTGTGAAATAATACCGTCACAAATTATCTGTAATTTTATACAAAGTTTGATATTTTTTGTTTGATTAGTAACTGAATAAATACAAACAGGCCGTTTTTTTAGCTATCTTACACTTTCAAAAAAAAACCGCTCGAACAAGTTAATTTTTGTTTAGAGGAAAACATTGTCCAAAGACAAAGTTGACCCTAAAATATAAACAAGGTGACCCCGGCAGCCTTAGCGTCAAAAATTTAAAATGTCATAATGGGTCAATAGGTTCTTTATATGAAAGCCCTTTCAATTCTATATACAGCTGTTTGCATCTTATTTTGGACACTTTATTTTTAAAAATACAAAAAAGTCAGAAAATACTGCAATATGACAGAAAAAGCCAATTCATGTTTACAAGGAACATTCATTAACAATAAAATTTGTTTTCACAAAGTGCCCTGGCAGACCCCATCTCAACAATTTCAATTTACAGGGATGATCGACGTAAAAAGTTATTACGAACCCATTGAGTAAAAACATATTTCTTAATTTCAAAAAATATAAATACCAACAAGTGTCTAAAAGTTTTGTATTGTTTGCATTTGTAACTTTGGCTAAAAATGTTACAAGTATTACAACGTTGTAATACTTGTAACATTTTGGCGTCGATAAAAACAAATACAATTAGATTTTGAATCATCAGATAAAGTAAGTTAGCGGAATATCACTTGTTTAAGTTACCTGCAATTATAAGCAGTTTTATGTATTACGGTACCATTGCGGTTAAATAAAAAGGGATCTGTCATTACGATATACTAAACATAAAGGATTCGAGCTTCTATTTGTATAAACTGCCGTTAATGTACTATAGCAAAATAAAATTGATCTAATATAGTTCCTTGAGATACAGCTATATTAATCGGTTTCAAGTTTGATTTAGAGATGTTGAGAAAGATGTTAATATTTATTTTAAAATAAAACATGGAATGCCATGACTAGCTGAACGTTTATCTTGAACTGTCTTCAAAAAATTAAAATTATATTTTTACAAAAAGGTAGACGTACCATACTATGTTTCATTAAAAGTATAAATTAAAAAATGTGTTAACCAAGGTTTAAATTTTTTTAAGTATTTCTATAAGGGGTTTTTGTATAATAATATTTGTAATGTAATCATTCTTTTTTTGATACAATCTGTTACGCTTTTATTTCCCGTCTTAGAACGTGTGTCACAAGTAGTATGGTGCGACGAAAAGTCGTATTTGGCGCGCATGTTGCTAATTTTCTATTGGTGGAAATTAAATTAGACTGAACATTTTTTAGACGGACAGCGTACATATTTCCTTGTTCGTTTGATGCACGCGGGTGTCTTTAGCATTTTCTCTAAAGTGTAATTCTCACCAAAAATTATTTAATGTGGGTTTTACAATTTCCAATGCAAACTGGCGTTTACGTTTAATCTAGCTACATTCACCGTGAGTTTTTGGGTTTCTTTTCTATTTGTTTGAATTCTGATATATGCTTTTAGCACGTTGCGTCCGGCATTACGTGCTCGTTGTGTACAATACTGGGACAACTCTCGAGGGTGCTGGAGTAGCTCATTAAGAACCTTTCCTATACATGAAAGACAACACTACGGTTTTGCAGTAATTAAGCCGCAGACCAACGGCGAATCCTACGGCTACAGAGGTTGGCTATGTTGCATACTTCCAGCGAGGGAGTTATTTGTTTGCTGTTCTTCTCCGCACACCACTCCTAAGAGGAATCCCTGGGTCTATCTAACTTCCTCGAACTGTTGATACCGTCGCTAGCAGAATACCTTCATTCCTCGAACTACACTCGACGATTACAGCTAAGTTTTAGCATTTAAACCACTTATTCATAATAATATGCGTATTAAGCTCGAGTACATATGACATAAAACGGCTCGATAATTAATATTTAAGCAACTTTTATTTAGTGTACTCTCCTTAACCGGAAGTTTGTTTTCAATCAGCTCATTAAGGACTGGGGCGCTTAATTTAGAGAGGTTATCGCAAACACAAAAGGCTTTTTGGGTTTGCGGGAGGTATTTTATATTTTTTGGTTTTAGATTTAGTGTAACTCGTCGTGTGTAAATGATATGTGTACGCAGAGTCTTAATAGCAGCAACTTTTTAATTTGAATGATAATTCTAACTTAGGCGTTAACTAAAGCTTACCTAAAATTTGACATTTTAAATAAAAACCTTATTTATTGTAAGTGAGGCTGCTGCTAACGCACGTAACTACATGCGACAGTCTCTCTATTTCAGTCATATTCTTATAATATTTACAGCAGGCGATTTGAAATTTTTATTTTTGCCAACGCTTATGTTGGCTATAATTATCGAAGGATAACTGCTTTTACATAAGCGTGATCGCTAACACGAATCGACACTAGATATCGCAAAACTTACAGTTTTTATAATATTTTAAAATTTGTTTGTTATACTGTATTGTTTGTCTTTCTCTCTCTGGTTTGTGTTCGATTTGGCGTATTAGATTTTAAGTAAAACCCGTTGATCTCCTGTTGGTCTTTTTTATTTTTTTTTTATCCAGCAGGTGGCGCCTTGTTAGACCAGCAGTCAAATTTCTTATAGTTATTCAGAAATCCACGCAATTCCCCGAGAAAGCCGGACGCTGCTATTCTAACTACTATAAATATTTCTATCCTCTACTAATTTAGTGAGCTACATCGAACCAAATTCCCATCGCTTCTTTTTGTTATTTTGTAAACTACAACCGTTACAAATTTTTTATCTGATTAGTAATCACAGAGATGCAGCAATCATGTGACACCGATTGTTTTAAGAACATCGTCAAAGATATTAGTTACACTAAAACTTTTATCCTAAATATTTTTTCTTAGCAATTATCATCTTTTTGGTTTTTTTTTGTAGCAGGTCATCAACTTCTTTTGAATTAAGAAAGTATAGAAAAGCGTTGACCGCTTTCTAGTCTTCTAATGATAGTAATTAATTAAACCTGAACACTTCCTTTAAGATTTATTTTTTAATTACCACATAAATGCAAATGTAAATGATTTCAAAATTAAATTTTCTCACTTTCGGTCTTTTAAAAACTCTGTATTATTCTTTAAATAATTGATGAAATAATTTGTTACAAAACGATCTAAAATTATTTTAAGCTAGTGTTTGAATACGAGTTGTTCCTTTGGGTAGTTGTCGCAACGTCGAGTAGTCTTAATGCGAGATGGTCGACAACCAAATCGTGTCTACGACAAGTTGTCACAAACCCTTATTATGTATGTATGTTTATTTTGTTTAATTCTATAAAAAATTTACAAAAGTAATTTGGTTTCAATTCCATAAATATAAAAACAATATAAAACAATATAAAACTCTAACCCTCTCCTTCTCCTACCTTATCTAGTCCTATTACTATTTCCCTCCTTCTTATCACCTCCTCTATTCATCGCAACCCCTCTCCTCCTTTTCTTAATAAATCTTCCCTTTGTTTTTTCTTTCCTTAGTTCCTCACATTCTCTACTCAAGTGTTCCAAATTCTCCCACCCCTTTCCACACATTCTACACTTCATCTTCTTGTCGGTCGTCCAACCAGTACCGATTTTTCCTCTCCTCATTGCCACATCTAAACCTCGCCACAACTTTTTTTTTTTCAAATTCATGTCTCCTTTCAAGTATTTAGGTAATCCCTCACTCACCAGTTCATCATACTATTCATTATATTTACCCGTCGTAATCCTTTCCTCCTTTCTTGTTTTTGCGTATCTCTATCCCTTTCCTAATCTCTTCCCTTATTCTTACTCCTCTTCCTTCTTTTCTTCTCCTTTCTACTTCCTCTTTGCATAACCCCTATTTCATTGTATAGTCTCCTTGCTTCTTGTCCATATTTAATCCTTCCATCTTTTATCTTTTTTCACACCTTTTTACTACCTCCCTGTCTCCTCTTCTCTCCATACCTTCTTCATACTTCATAGCTTTCATCTCCGCGTGTATCGTTATTTTCTCTATTTCTACTTCTTCTTCCACTATATACCCCGGTGTCTCCCTATCCAACCCTAATACCCTTTTCCAATACCTATCTTGCACTTTCTCTGGTCTTTTCCATTTATTCCATCCTCATACCTCCGCCCCATACATCATTACGCTTCTTATTAATTTTTTATATAACCACCCCTTCTCACAACATTCTTTTCAAATGTCCTCTCTCCTAAATCCCACACCTGCCTTGTTATTCTCTTTCCTTTCCTTTGTAAGTCCTTTATGTGTGCCTCGTCCTTATTGTCGTATCTCATCATAAACACTAAATATACTACTTCATCTACTTCTTCCATCACATCATCCCCCCATTTCCATTCCTCTTTTTTTCTTCTCCCCTTTCCCTTTTGGAAGATAACAATTTTTGTTTTTCCCACATTCGCTTTCATTGTTTTTCTTTCAATGAACTTCTTCACTGTCCCTCTCATTCCAATCATTTCTTCGCTAGTTTTTGCCACCACTACCACATCATTCGCTTTCGCCAAGACAAACACTTTCATCTTCTCTATCACGATTTCTCTCTTTTGATGTCCTTTTAGTGTATCCTCCAACTCCCCTATGTACACCGAAAATAAACTCGGGCTAAGCGGACACCCTTGCCTCAATCCTCTACTTGTCCAAAATCCTCACTTAATTTCTCTCTAACTTTACCATGCACTTTGTTTCCTATAAATGTCCTCTATACCCTTCACTATATCCTCCTGTATGTTTTTTTTTCTTAATAACTCCCACAATTTATCTCTGTCCACATTGTCAAACGCGGCTTTAATGTCCACGAACAACGCATACTTTTTTCCACCTCGCTGTGCAAATTCTTTATTAATTAATTGTTTTAGTACGTACACATTGTCTATTGCCCTTCTCTCCCTTTGAAAATCAATCTGCCACTCCCCTATTACTCCTTTTTTCTCCAGTTCTTTATCCAGCCGTTCCTGCAATATTGATGCATACATCTTATAACCAGCGTTAGTTACACTAACTCCCCTATAATTTCTTACATCTTTCTTTTTTCCTCCCTTGTGTATTGGGCATATTATTGCTTCCCTCCAATTAATAGGAAATTCTTTCCCCATCCCTATCCTTTCTTTCCGGTGTACTTCCACTGTTCTTCTTGTATTCCATCTGTCCCAACTGCCTTTGCTTTTTTAATCCTTTGTATGGCTCTTTCCAATTCTTCCTCCGTTGTTTCCATCCCCCTTTCTTCTCCTCCCACTTTTCTTTTATCCAAATTTTTTGTGCTCTACTCTTTACCCCTTTACAATAATTCCTCCATCCTTTTATTTATATTTCCTTTCCTCTTCCTACTTTCGTCCCCTTCTTTATTTAAGAACCTCCATACTACTCCTTCATTTTTAAGCTTTTATTCTCTCTCTAGCGTTTCTTTGTACTTCTTCTTTCTGTCTGTACAACTTTTTCTATACCGGCCTCTGCACTCTTTCACCTATTTTATATCAATTACTACTTCTTCCATCTTTTTATTGCCCTTTTTCCCTCCCGTTTTGCTTCCGTGCATTCCCTAATCTACTACCTCCTTTCTCCTCTACCTTACGTCTGTCTTTTACAATACTTCCTTTTTCTATCGCCTTTTCCATCTTCCCACTCATCTCGCTTAACCCTTCCTCTACTCTTTCCTCTACCCATTCTTCTTCCTCTAACTGTTTTCTGTAATTTATTATGCTGTTTTCTGTCCAAATTTTTTTCGATCCACTCTTCCCCTACTTTTACCCTTATTATAAATGCGGTAATCTGATTAGATCCTGTTCATATTTCGAAAATACAAAATGCATTTTTATGATTATTATTTCAAAATATTTTGTATTAAAAGTTGCTTCTAATGTTTGGTTAAAGGCAGCTATTGTAAATTTTGTTATCTACAACTTTTATTAAAACGTATTTTTTTTACATTCGATATGCAAATCTATTGGGATAACGTATATTAAAAACTGCAACTTTTGTAATGCATTCTCGATAAGTCTATCCTGAATTGATAACCTTTCACAATTGATTTTTTAACCAATAGCCATCTATTAATAAGTTGTCTTACAAGATCATATATAATCTTAACTTAACAATTTTGTAAGTTAGTACGTGAATATGTTTGAATGATGTTACACCATAAAATGTTAAAAAAAATAGTTATTGTATTCGGATTTTTGCTTTGCAAGAAACTTTATCGTTGGTAACTGAAGGTAACAAAACCGCACTTATTTTACTAAAACGGGACGTTATATAAACTATTTTTAGAATACCACTGGAAAGAGTACAGAGGTGAGGTACCCAAAGATGCAGTTCTTGGAGGAACTAGTATAAATGGGCAACCCATCTACATTGGGCAAGTATTATATGCTGACAAATTATTGCCCGCTAAAATCTATCAAAACGACGATAAAGCTTATTTTGCATGGAACTCTGAACAAAAAACTTCTACCAACATCAAGGTAATGTTTCTTTGAAAATATGTAATCGTTCATTGTCGGATTTTATAGATTTTATGTTCGTCTAAACCAGAGAGATTTAAATGGATTCCTGTGGATAAAGAAGGCATTCATTTATTAACTAATCACCATGTAGTCAGTGGTGGATCGGAACCCGGTCATATACTTTATATTGGTCGTCTTTGTATAAATCTGAAACCTTGGTAGGAAAAAGTCCGAAATGGCGGTCTTTCTATTACTTCTGATGGTAAAATTGCCGTGTTGGATACTTTTGAAATTCTTGTTTTTGATCCCGAACCAAACACCACCGAAATCAGACACTGTAATAAAAAATTGTCATTGTAAGAAATTAAATACAAATGAACAATTAAATACTGTGTTTTGATAAATAGTGGGATTGGTGTTTTTTATTATAAGTCTTCACTGTAGTTGGTTTATTAAATAATAAAACAGCTTGGATTTAATAGAATTTGCACCATTAACTTTAAAGATCATGTATTACTATGAAAGTTTACTGCGTGTCCCTCCTGGGATGCAGTAGTCTTTATAGGAGACTCTCACCTAAAGTGATTTTATTGGTTAAGCTCTGTAATCTGTTGGATAAATATTTAAAATAAACAATAAAAATTAAAGGTGGGAATTGCCATAAAAGTATAAAACGTTTGTAATTTGAACTTTTTATTATTAAGAAAGTTTATAACCTTAAATTGAAACTTTCCATTTATTCCGTAGTTATCATAATTCATAAACAAATTTCTGTTTTTAAAAATTTCCAAATTTCCACAAAAATCACGTTCGTTTTTATTATCTATTGTCTATTTGACAAAAGCTAAATGCTCTTTAGAACGAGTGTTAATAGGTCTCTTGGTTTGCCCTATATATACTTGATAACAATCTTTACAATTTATTTTATATATTTGCGATTTATTACATATTTCTATTGGTTTTTAGAATCCCTAAAATATTTTGCAAGTTGTTACTACTAGAGATTATTGTTTTATAATCAAATTTTGAAAATATTTTTTGAAGACCTTTTGTGTATGTGGGATAATTTGGTAATTTGACATATTTCTTATCTATTTTGCTATTACTAATTCCTAATGTTGTAATGTTCCTAATGTTTAATTTATGTTTATGTTTTCTAATTATGTCTCTAAAAAACAAAGACGATTGTTTTGAGTAGCATTGCAAGAGAAAGGGATATAAAGTCTTAGATTGGATTTTGATGGGGGTTATCGTTTCGTCTTTTTCTACGGAATTAAAAACGTTCTTGAAATTCATTTTCAGCAGTCTTTTGTTGGAAGAAGTGTTTTTCTTTAGAAAACTTCTTGCATCGTGTAAATGTAAAAATACTACAGGTTAACCACACCGACAAATCTAACCTTAAGTCCAAAAATTTTATGTAGTACGTGGTCAATTGCAATTTTTCTTAAATGCGACTTATTTCTTGTATGGTTGAAAATTTTTGTACGCATTGTAACATTTTTCATTGCAGTTTTGGTTTTTAATATTGGTCGAATAGTGCATATTGTTTTATTGTAACCCATTATGTGGTCATCTCGATCTTTATAAGGAGATGTATTTAGTTTACAAAATTTAGTAACATTTTGCAACAAAGATTTTTGGTTCTTAAATATAGAATAAGGAAAGTGCACTACTTTTATTTACTCACTACGAGGTTCCTTATACACTACTTCACTTGACCTACATTTGATCTAAGAGGTGTTTGAATGTCGTACACCTCATTTTTGTTTAACTGCAAATGATGTTAATAAATTGTGTCGTCATGGTCGATTTATGGACGCCATTGTGGCCGCGGGATTGGATGGAATATATATGGCTACCCCGATTGGTAGATAATTTATTGTAGACAAAATTTACATTACAATATATACATTATTTACATTAATGAACCTTTTCTCAAGTTTCCTGTATGGTCGTCATTTGTTAATCGCGTTTTACAAAATGCTGAAATACGAATACGTTTAGGTACGAGATCGTTAGCACGACTCGACAATTAGGTGCCGCAACACTTATTGCTGACGGTTATTTATATATCCCACAATCTTGGGAACTACATGTGTTCTGATGTGGATATCATGGGGTTGCGGCTGGAAACCGCATATGTATGCCTCTTTAGTGGATTGGCGACCTACGGTAATGGATACTGGAGGTAAATGAACAATGATAGAGAAAAAAAATTTGTTTTTGCGTGTATATCATCTTGCTTGAGTTTTGTTGTTTATGTGGGATCTTCTTGTTAACGCTGGTGCCGATGCTGCAGCATTGTAAGTTGTGTGGTTACTGCTGTGGCGTTTTAAGTTGTAGGTACACTCATGAAATTTAAAACTTGGACACCACAATTTCTGTAAACAAAAGTTTGCACATTGTGAAGCGGGCTTAAGGGTATCATTTACAATTCTAACAGCAGGTAGTCTCAGCAGGGGTTATCTTATAGAAGGACTGTAGAATGAATCATTACACTAAGCACGTTTTAGAAAATCGGTAATTTACATTGCTTACTTAATTTTTTTCTTTAAAGAATATATTTGAAGGTATCGCTAATTAAACACCATAGCTCGATTAATTATCGAATCAAAATTTTGTTTAGGAAATATTTACAAAATAAAATTAGAAATACTTGCTGTTATCCGAAGACAACAAGGGCCAAATTTTATACCAGTAAACCGTAATGCACTAATTGCAGCCATTGATACCGCATGGGAAACGATTAATATTAATTATATTGATACCTTGATAGCGTCAATGAGCAGACGCCTCCAAGAATGTATCAATAATAATGGAGGTCACACCCATTATTGATTTCTTATATTTATTTATATAGTAATACCTTTATTAAAAAAAACGTTTTCATTTAATTTTAAACTATAACTTGGTATCTTAATTATAATTATGTAATAAATTCTTGTCAAAAACTAAATATATACGTTGACAATAAGAATTGCCTTAGTTTTTATTTTCACTTTTATATTAACTACAGAAAAAATGAAACGTCATAAAATATACATTTTGTAAGGACTAAATATTATGAATAGAGAGTTTAATGATTTTTTTAATAACTTACAATAATTAGTAGGTTAGATTTATTTAAAAATAAGTAATAATCAGTCAACCCAAATAACCATGTTTAGTTTTTGATTTAATTTAAAAGTTATTGCTTGTAGACGTTTTTTAAATCAAAATTATTTCTAATTTTATTTTGTAAACATTTCCTAAACAAAATTTTGATTCGATAATTAATCGAGCTATGGTGTTTAATTAGCGATACCTTCAAATATATTCTTTAAAGAAAAAATTAAGTAAGCAACGTAAATTACCTATTTTCTAAAACGTGCTTAGTGTAATGATTCATTCTACAGTCCTTCTATAAGATAACCCCTGCTGAGACTACCTGCTGTTAGAATTGTAAATGATACCCTTAAGCCCGCTTCACAATGTGCAAACTTTTGTTTACAGAAATTGTGGTGTCCAAGTTTTAAATTTCATGAGTGTACGTTTAAAGAATGCATTATCATACCTGTGTTTGTTGCGCCACTAGTAGTTTGTTTAACGTCCCGTACTGTGTACTGTTTACCTGCTGACAATCGTACTCTGTACCTTTGCTTTTAGTAGGTTGTTGTTGAATTATCAAGGTCACTGAAACTATTTTTCCTGTATGTTCAGCATTTGTTAATCGTGTTTGACAAAATGCTGACGGTGTTATGTATATATTCCCCAGTGTCCAATAATAGGTTATTCCTGATGCGGCTGTCGCATTTACAAATTTTCTTTCCCAAATACAAGGTGATACATTACTATTTGAAAATAATTTAACACTAGAATCCCGACCTTTAATTATGAAGATTTAACCCAAAACACTTAGATGAAAGGTCGCTTATTACTAAGTTACAGGGTGTTTTGTTTAAAAATTTAAAAACGAATTGTGCTTAGTATTTTAAAATTAATTGACGTATTTATTTCATATTTGGCAGGGAGTGTAGACACTGTACACTCTACACCCTTCTAAATTATGTTAAACAAAGGTTTCTGTCTACTATCAAAGACGTACGACAGGGGTAAGTCACCGGTTAATCGTGCCCAAATTCTACGCTACTGGCGGAATAAAAATGTTTGTACAATTTTTCGATCCTCCAATATTTATTAAGTAAATAATATACTCTTTCCTCATAACAATTAAGTCAATATTTCTCGAGATATTTTAAGTTAAACATGAAGCTGTACCATTGAATTGAAAAAAAAATGAAAGCACCCCACTAGATCAAAAGATTTAATTCAGTTCAGAGCCAACTATACGAAACAAATAATATTGAAAAATTATCCATCAAATGTGACTTATCGGATTGTAATTTAAATAAAAATCGGGTTATTTGCTTTAATAATATTTTAAAATCACTTTGAATTATTTTAAAGTTAGAAGATCTATTTTATTTTTGTCAATAAATTTTAGTATCTTTATTGTTAATACGGATTAAAGTTTAATATGCGTATTAAATGCAATCCACTGGCTCAAAACGTCGATATTATTTATTATCGTGTTTACATACCAAAATTAAAAAAATGATACAGCTTTGTGTTTAACTTAAAATATCTCAAAAATATTGACTTAATCGTTATAAGGAAAGAGTACATTATTTACTTAAAAAATGTTGGAGAATCGAAAAATTCTACTAAAATTTGTATTCCGCCAGTGACGTAAAATTTGGAGACGATTAACCGGTCACTTACCCCTATCGTACACCTCTGGTAGTAGACAGAAATGTTTGTTAAACGTAATTTAGAAGGGTGTACAATGTCTACACTTCCTGCCAAATATGAAATGGATACGTCAATTAGTTTTAAAATACTCATCACAAATAGTATTTAAATTTTTAAACAAAACACCCTGTAACTTAGTAATGAGCAACATTTTATCTAGGTGTTTTAAGTTAAATCTTCATAATTTGAAGTCGGGATTCTAGTATTAAATTATTTCCAAATAGTAATGAATCACCCTGTATACTAAATAATAATAATTGCATTTGCTATTATTTTTTTAAAAATATTGTTTTTCAGACAATAAATAAATTCTGCACGTGTTGCTACCTGATTGCTACCAAAAATTGGAGTCAAATAAAACACAGGGTCCGTTATTTGAGGCAAATAACAACGACACAAGTAAGGGGCACTAAAATTTAGGGGCCGATTTTTCTTCGTTTTAAAGCCCTTTCAAAAGCTGGAATAGATAAGAAAAGAAAAAGAGGAAAACCAAATTGGAATTGGCAAAGAAAAAAATTAAAAGAAAGGTGTAAAGAGAGAGGATAGACGATATTAAATGGAAACATCGAGGAAGGAGGAGAATATGCCTATTTTGAGGGAAAAGGTTAATTAGTTATTGACTATGTTATTGTAAACGAAAAGTATTTAAGAGATAGAGAGGTATAGAATAGAGAGGAAGATGTAGAAAAGTTAAAAGATTAAATAAAAATATAATAAAGAAAATGAAACACAGTGTAGAAAAGAAAAGATGTATACAAGGTTATTCAATATATATATATATATATATATATATATATATATATATATATATATATATATATATATATATATATATATATATATATATATATATATATATATATATATATATAATAAACGTACAAATCTACTTCACGATAGTATCTCATCTAATGAATTATCTGCTCCACGGATCAATTCCTAAGCTGTTTACAATATTGTAAAACATACTGGTAAAATACAAAAACATTTACATAAAATAAAGCGCCTATTTTGTTTATGTCTGTCTTCGAAATTAAACAGGTACTTCCAGATGTCGTAGAGACTTGAAACTCGGCATACGGATGGGTCTTGCCTTCAAATCAACGGGAAAAAACCAAAACCCAGAAAATTTCATACAAGGGCGGGGCCAAGGGGTCTTCGTCCGCCATAGGTTTAACATTATTCAAAGAATAATGGAACCTAAATGCACGCGGAGTCTAGTATTATTAAATTCATGCATTAAAATTTACCCGTCAATCAACGGGCTTCTTACAAATACATAATATTTACCTGTCAAAGTTGTATAGCTTACTTAATAAATATTAAAATTGTTACAAATCAGTCTTCATAATGAAAATTTGCATTTTTCATGACAACCTAAACTTTTAGCTATAGGACACTATAGTATTGTTTGATAGGTAATGACATTTTACATTTGTTGTATATTGTTCTATTTATATTAAGCAAGTTATTGCGGTTCAAAACATGTCATTATTTAATCTTATTTTGTACACATCATGTAAATAATAATGGAGTTTTCACAAGTTCTACATAAAATCTGGTCAATTCATAGACTTTAATGCAAATTTAGTTTGGACAAAAAGAATAGTTGCTGAGATATGAATCGGTAAAATTGTGACGACTTTTTCATGAAATACAAAATATCTCAAAAACCTTTAGGTTCAGGTAAGGTAAACCTCTATAAAATCCTTTCTTATTTTGTTCGTAGAAACTGAAAATGTAATAATATACAAAACATTCCATAAAAAAAACACAACTTTGGTACGTTCTATGTACTTTAGAACACCTGTATATTTCGAAAATAATTTTAAAATATTATTCTAATAGGTCTCTATCCATCCCAGCTATATTTTTCCAATTTTAATGAATAGTTTGTCTGTAATATTCCGTCTCGTATACTTTGAATAACCCTGTAAAATAAGCAAAAATAATATAGGAGTATAGAAGGAATGGTGGAATAGGAATGTAAAATAACAAAAGAGAAATAAGAAAAAGAAATTTAAGTGGAACAAAGGTGAGATACACACAAAATTTTAAAAAAACAACTTAAGGACGGATGCAAAAGAAGAAAAAGTGAGCACAAAAATAAAGGGAAGAGAAAATACATGAAATAAAAAATGTGGGAGAATCATAGATACTTATAAATAAAAGAAGAAAAAAAAAGAAATTCAGAAATACATTTATATGGGGCGAAATGGGAAAAATACTGTATGAAACTTTTAGAAGATAAAAGAGAAAAATGAGTAAGTAAAGTATTAAAGATAGACGAAAAAAGTTTAGATAATAAAAATAAATAAGGTGGAAGTTGAACAAGCGATAAAGAAAATAAAAATAGGAAAACCGGAAGTTACAGATGATACACAAGGGGAGCAGTAAAAGTATATAGAAAAGAGATTGAACGAAAGACTAAGAACTTTATGTAATAGAATAACCAAAAAGAAGGTTTTTCAAAAATGAAAGGAAGCGATTATATGTACAATATACAAAGAAGGGGAAAAGAAAAAGTAGGAAGATATAGAGAGGTGTCCATAACAAACGCAGGTTATCAAATTTACGGGAAAATAATAAGGAGAAGATTAGAAGAATAAATAGAGGATAAAAATGTTTTGGCAGACTGGCAAGTTGGCATTAGAAAAGGAAGAAAACGGTGGATAATATTTACATTTTAAAACAAGATAATCAATAAAGAGGTACATGAAAAAAAAGGAAAAATGTATGTGGTTTTTCTGGATATACAAGCAGGAGGTTTTAAAGAAAAACAATATAAGTGAAAATTTGGTGAATTGAATTAAAGGTAATGTATCAGGAAACAAAGAAGAGAATAAAGTAGGAATGTCCTCTGAGCTCGAGCGTATTTTCAACATAGGGTAAAGTACCCAGTTATTGACATTTTAAGCCGTTTTCAGTTTATATCGTTCAATTTGTCTACTAAAACTGGTACAAGTAAAAAAAAAGCCTTTGTTATAATACGTTTGGAGCCTTTACTATTGATTGTGTATACAGTCTAAAATAATTAGCACGTACTGTATTAAAATTTCTTGTGATATGCCTTTGACCAAGTCTGACTTTTTATACCGTAACTAATTAAAAAAAAAACTTTTGGTACACCTAAAACAATGTCCTTTATTGCGTATTACGTTATATTATATTACGTTATGAAAATATTTAAATTAGAAATTAAAGGTTCACTAACATCAGCATTAGGGGTAATTGCCCTGCTTGCTTTGTTTCCGTCTTCAATATTTTCGTTGGAACTCAACCTTTTTTCTCCTCTTCCTTCCTTTTATCTCTCTTTATGATCTTTTGTTTTTATATATTTTTTTCAAGACACTAGATGATATAATGAAAGGTAACCTTTTTCTTTATTTTTGTTTTTTCATTCAAGTGTCTTAAGCCACATTAGAAAATTATTTAGAGTAGAGGATATCGGCCAACAACATTTATTGTTTTTATAAACAGAAATTGGCAGAGATAAAGTTTCTGGAATTTGATTTGGAATGTTGACATTCTTTTGTAGTGCTTTTTCATTGAGCGAATTTGGTTGAAAATTGGAACTGGATGACTTATTAGAAAAAATTGATTAAGCTAATGCTTCCGTCGTTTCTGATTCGTTGTATTCTTCGAAATTATATTCATTTATTATTATCGGTATGTTGTTAATCGCCTGTTCGGCGAAGCCATTAATAAGAGCTAATAATTCCACTCAAATTATAGACTGATTTTGAGATGATAATGATTTATCAACAACCTAAGAACAATAACTGTTGTGTTGTCTTCCAATTCGATCTGTTTTTTACTTTTACATTTATTTATTGTTATTGGCATATAGTCTCCGACTTGTTCTGTGAAAGCATTTTCATTAAACCCCATTTCTATTTAAATAATACACTTTTGGACTATGTCATTTTCTGACGTTTTAAACGTTGTAATGGTAGAAGTTTGTTAGGTCCAATAATATTAAAAAATGTTTATATTTTAAAACAAGATCCTTGTAATTTAGATTATCAAGCTGACTTTAAACAATTTTTTCCCCAAGCACTTGCTATAATCAATGTTCTATGAAAACAGACCACAAGCCCAAAAACTATTTACAATGGTAGACTTTTTTAAGCTTTTAATTGTTGTGTATAATATAGGAGCACAATGTTGATTATTTAACTGAACTAGTGGGTTATGCCTATTCCATTTGAAAATTGCCTGCTTTAATCGTGTTTTCAAGGGCTTAAAACAATATACAACTTCCGATTTCAAAATTCTTGTTGAATTAGGATAAATAATAAAATAAGAATGATTTCTAATTTAGTACATAAAGTACTAATTTTGTAGGATAAATGAGTGTTATGGCCCTCTACAAATAGAATCACGGGTTTTTTAATATTATCTTGTTTAATATGTTTATTGAGTATATTTGTAGAATAGCTCTGATTTCATTTGGCCATTATCGTTAGTGCCTATCCCCCAATGACCGGTATCGCTAGCAATAATCGTCGATGGGATGCGTTTATATAGGTATATGTTCATAGGTTGTGCCATTGAAGCTCACGCTCAAAAGGTGAACATTGCCGTAAGATTAGATTTTGCGAGTCCTTGGTCGACTTTATATGCATTTTTTTATCCTTTTGGTTCCAACACTTTATCTTCTTTAGGACACAGCAAACAGCCCAATGGTGATTAAAAACTCTTGTAACAAGAATTTCTGTAAAGCTTTTCTTAAAGATAATCTTCAATTTTTGTAAACCAACTTCTTATGCCTTTTTCAGATGCGTTAGCGTATGCGGTGTAACGCCTTCAGAAGTTCTATGGCCAAGCAAGAAATGTTTTTTTAAAAATGCTTGGTACTAGTGTTTACCATGTGTGTTTCCTTTAAAAGGATTTGGGCGGGGATTCTTATCTAATAGCAACTTTACTGTTGCCTAAAGATTATTTAATCTGCCTAAAACAAAATTCTTTTTGTGACTTTCTAGAATACATTTCTTTAATAATATTTCTTCTTCATCATTTTCCAAGTGTGGCTTTTTTGAACATTTCTCCTAATCTATACTGAAGAGTCTGTCTTGGTATTTTAATTGTTTGGGAATTTTGGATTTTCATATTTTATTTTTTACTGTCTCAATAGCTTTCTGAAACTCGACTTCATTTTACAATTTGATGTAAGTTTGAATTTTTTTTTACTTTCGGCATTTTACCTTGTTCTACAGCAATTTCAGCAAACAATACATGGATACGTTATGAACAATTTCTATTTTATAATGAAAGCAAACATTTCCATAAGCATGTTCAATTCTAATAGATAATCAATGTTCAAGACTTACCATATCCTAACAAAATGGCAATTTTTTATCAAGTGGAATACACTGCACTTTTTATGTATCACCTATTACTACATAACATACTGACATCTGTGCTTCAAAAATGTAACCTGGGTGACAAATTGTAAAAAAACCTTGTTACAGGAAATTAAAATAACATATCGGATTAAGCACTGTTCAATTGGTTAAACAAATGACACATAAATATAACAGTATCAATCTAGGATATTGTGCTCTCTCTTTCATAATTTACAAATACAAATATAGATATACTAGACACTCACAAAATAAAAAACAATAACAAACATAGATAACATTTGCTACCGAGCGGGACGGATTCTTATCTTTGCTTGAATGACGATCTTTACCAACCAGCTTAGTAAGAACACAGAGCGTGTGAGTTTGTATGTAACAAAGAGTATATATTTTTGTAAACCAAACTTTAACTTATAAAGTTATTCGTCAAAGCAGCTAAAGGGTACTTTGTTAACAACACAAACAAGAATGGGTAAGACTCCGTTGAGTAACAGTAAAGTTGTCTTGCGACATAAACTTGTTGACAATTAAGAATATAATTACCTTATGGTAACTTACTTAAACTACGATAACATACGTGTACCATTCAGTAGTGCGTCCTATGGACATTTTGCAGTATCTTCTTTATTAAGCGAACTGCCCAGTTCAATTTTAATCACAAAAAGAAAGAATGTGCACGTTTGCAATTTGATTTAGAAGTTGACTTTGTCTTATTAAACTCACGGCGAAAGTGGACAGAGGAGGCATAAGGAACGTAACACGTATTCAAGGAAATTTTACCATTAGAAAAGTAAATTCTAATAAACGTGAATTTTTATCCCAACAACCTCTACTAAACAAATAATTTCTTCTAGAATTTTGTCAATAACTAGTTCCCTGCTAACTGTTAGGTTTACACTACATTAGTAATTTGAACAATGAGTTAAAAAGGAATAAAAGAGGGAGAGTGGTCATGAATAGAATAAAGACATCGTTACTGGGATATGCAGATGATGTAGTAGTGATGGAAAAAATTAAGAAGAAATAAAAAAGTAATGAGAACGGTAAAAGTATACCTAGAAAAAAGAAGCTAACGACCAATGTGTCAAAAGATGAAAAAAAAGGACGTGGTTGTGTGGAGATGAGGAAATAGAAAGTATGGATGAGTGAAAATATTTGGGTTATTTGTAGAATTAGGTACGATAATAAAGATGAAGAACACATAAGGGAACTAGCTCAGGAGAAAAATAAAATTGGAACAAGTGTTGGGGTTGAGAGAAAAATATTTGGAAAGAATATGGAGAAAAACAAAAGCTTTTTGATAAACTGATGTATGGAGCAGAGCTATGGGGATAGAAAGAGTGAAAAACTTTTGAGAGAGTACAAAAGAGATATTGAAAAGAACATTAAGATTAAAAACGAAAGCACTTGATAGAAGAAGAAATTAATTTAGAAGAGGTAAGAGTAGAAAAGAGCGATAAACCTATTAAAGATAAAATATGGACAAGAGGAAAGAAGGTTATACTGAGAAAGGGTAGACTATGCAAGAGAAGAGGAGAAGGGAAGAATATGG
Organism: Abscondita cerata; assembly: GCA_030710515.1. Classification (NCBI taxonomy): domain Eukaryota; kingdom Metazoa; phylum Arthropoda; class Insecta; order Coleoptera; family Lampyridae; genus Abscondita; species Abscondita cerata. The sequence goes on along the minus strand of JALBCR010000902.1, from coordinate 169,389 downwards.
AAGAGGAAATAATAAGGAGGCACAAAAACACGAAGATAAAGGAAAGTAAAGCAAATATACAAGATAGTAAATATAACAAAAATATAAGGATTTAATAACAAATAGAAACCGAGCCATCTAACGGATGAAAGAAAAATTTAGGAGAAAAGATGGTGAGAGATAAATGTAAAAAGTTAAGACCGTAGGAGAAAGCAATGAAGGTATTATTAAGCGAAAGAGAATCAAAAAGCGGATTAGATGAAAAAAGTGCTGGAGAGGAGGAAAATATTGAGGGGAGGAATGTAATTTAGGTTTATTTTTTGAATTGGGTAGTATGTAACCAAATAAAGATTATTATTAAATTAGTATTAGACTAGAGAAATTGCCAAAACTCTACAACAAAGGGATATCAGCTGGAGGCAAACAGAGGAGCTTGCTCAAAACTCTCGAGAATAGAGAGCCCTGTGTCTCCCTAAGGCATAAGAGAATTCTCTTATACATATATGTATGTGTGTGTGTATACTTAAAAAAAATTAATTGAACACATAATAAGTAAAGATTGATAACCTTTAGTACCGATTTTCTGATAACACAAGTAGTTGTCAATAAGACGATATCAAACTCTACATTTATATCCAAGCTTGACTTGTAAACTTTTCAGTCAGTACATTGAAACGGAATAATGCTAACCAAGATTGTATTTGCGTGTGCGATATTTTGTTGTATCCATGGGTACTGTAACGCTTTAATTATCGATGGTAGTTTTTTAGTTTTATTTGCATGTATTATCTACCAACAACCGTAATTGTAGGTTATTACTGGCGTAACTTTAATGGTGAAATTCCTAATGATGCTGTAGTCGGAGGAACTGATGTAAACGGTATCCCTATTTATATTGGACAAGCTTTGTTTGGTGATAAATTATTACCAGCCAAAATATATTACAACGATAACAAAGCTTATTTTACTTATGGAACAGAAAAATCAACAACAGATAATATTAAGGTAACAAACATTGCAGAAACTTTTTAAACATTGACTAAATACTACGATTAGATTTTATGCTCACCCTATCCGGAAAAACTTCAATGGGTAAAGACAAAGAAAAATGAAGTTCACATGTTGATTAACAAACATCTTATTATTGGTGGATTTGAACCTTCTTATACTATTTACATTGGACGCGCTTTCTACAAATTAGAAACATTACCAGGAAGAGTAAGAACTGGCGAAAGGGCTAATCAAAATATGGGTCTATATATCTCATCCGACGGAAAGGAAATTATTTATGATAGTTTTGAAATTCTTACTTATGATCCTAGTGTCGAGGTTGTAGAAAAAGATTCTTGTCACAACCCAGCATTATTTTTGCGTAATTAATTGTTTATACATTTCCATCGCATACAATTATGTCCAAATAAAATAAATCAATAAACCTTAGTAAGTCTATTTTTAAACAATATTTAACCTTAATAGAATTTGCATGATGCCATCAACATGATAAGGGAATCAATTTTTTGATGATGATTATTTCAAAATTCTACAAAATAAATGATGTAACTTAGTTTTTTTTTAAACCAGTTTTGTAAATCATATTATAATAATCGCATTGTAAACTGTTGGGGATAAAACGGAAATACTTCTCAGTTCAAACCTGTTGAAGTCGTTGTTGAACCATGACAATTAGTTCTCTTTGCTTAGATAACTAAACCAAAAAAATATTTTATTTTTTTATAATTGAGGTTACAATTAAAACCAAGTTCTCAATTACAACATTTGTTATTATTATTTTGGTATTGTTGCTATCATGAAATGATAACCTTTAAATAACATTTCCATTCCTTTTTTGGAAAAAACTGTATCCTATTAGTTACTTGTCTTATCAAATCATATATAATCCTTACTTAATTTTTTTGAGTTAGTATGTGATCATTTTTAATTGGGACAACATGCTTCAAAAACTAGTGATTGCTTTCCTATTGGCTGTATTACCAGGAATTTTAGCTTTGATTACTGAAGGTAATAAAAATACATTAAGAGTTGGTGAACTATAATATCAAATAAACTATTTTAAGAATATCATTGGAAAGAGTACAGAGGTGAAATACCTAAAGATGCGGTTCCTGGAGGAGTTAATATAAACGGGGAACCAATCTACATTGGACAAGTATTATATGCTGATAAACTATTGACTGCTAAAATTTACAAGAACGACGATAAAGCCTATTTTGCATGGAACACAGAACAAAAAACCACTAACAACATTAAGGTATTATTTTTAGAAAACAATTAGAAATACAAATTTTTTTTTAGATTTTGTGTTCGTCAAAACAAGACAGGTTTAAATGGATTCCAATTGGTAAAAATGACGTTCATACATTAACTAATCATCATCTTATAAGCGGTGGAACCGAAAGCGGTTATGTTCTATACATTGGACGTGCTTTATACAAATCTGAAACTTTAGTTGGTAGAGTCAGAACTGGAGAAAGAACTGCTCAAAATGCTGGTCTTTCTGTCACGGCTGACGGTAAAATTGCCGTTTTAGACTCGTTCGAAATTCTTACTTATGATCCAGAACCCAACACGACCGAAATTAGGCACTGCAATAAAAAGTTGTTATTGTTCGAAATTAAGAATGTAGTCCACACGTTATATAAAAATAAAATATGTGTACGTCTTTATATTAATATTTTGGGTACCTTTAGATTTTATCAAACGGTACTCTGATACTTCCCAGAAGATCGGTATAAGTAGAACCCAACCCTCCCAATGAACCAGTAAAAAACCTATTTAAGCTTGATGTAAAAGCCAGAAATCATTGGTTATCATTATGAACAGATACGTGTTTGGAATTTTGACTAACTGAGAGTAATATTTGTAGATTGTTGCATAACAATTTTTCTTTGAGGTTGCGGCACCACTACTGTTTTTATATACTATTTGGTTTTTAATATTCTCAATACTTAAAATACTTAGTAAATAAGTAATCAGTAGTATATTGTTTTATTAGAAGTAAAAGCAATTTCTTTTATGACGAGTTTGTATGTTGCTCACTTCGTTCGTTCGGCAATTACAGACGAGCCATAAAAAGTTGCTTTACTTTAAATAGAACAGTACTTTTATTATTTGTTACTTAGCAACCTACTGCTACGTCCGCTCAGGGCAGAGGTAATAGTATATTATGCTACTAGGGAGTAAGAACGCATTCTTTTTGTGTTGAGCGAAGGTATGGCGGCCGAAGCGCGGCTGAGGCCGCAAAATACTTTGCGGTAAACACAAAAAAACGTTCGACTCTGTGTAGCATATACTATTTTTCTTTCAAGCGTAAAAACCTAAATTCTTGAAGTAATTGAGGTGGTTTTAGAATGAATAGGCAACAGCGTTAACTCAACTTTACAACTGTCAAACATGACTGTCAAACAACATTATTTTTGTTGTGTGTATTAACACGGTTTGTAAAAAGGAAAATTTTTGTATTAATTTGTAGAGTAAGAAAGAAAGCTATAATTATTTAACAATACAACTATAATAATAATTAACTCTTATTTCAGATGAAAACTTAAAACAAACATTCTTTTGTAGTAACTATATAGTGGAAAAATACCTATTTCTTATTTATAGTTTAATATTAAAGGTACTATTTTGTAATGTCGAGTTAATAATATTTAATCCTCTATTTGCTGTTTTAGAACTGATATTGACGTCATTATTGTCGTGATGGATTTCTTATTCTTTTGACTGGTATATGCTTGATGTTGTGGTGGAAGTACTAGGCCTGTTAAGATCACCTGATGTTACGGTAGATGTGTTACCTTCATCGCAACCTAATATTCTATTGGCTATTTCTCGTTTGTTTGAAAGGGAGTTTTCGATTTATCCTCAGCTACATTGTTAGATTTCCATCCTCCGTGTCTTTTAGAGTGGTAATGTTCCACCATTGTCAACTAACAATGTAGCTGAGGTTCGTCGCAGTGTATGACCTGTGTATTCTTCTTGGATTAGGTAGTTTTAAAAAGTCGCCACTTGTTTTTGTATACCTGAAATTTTAATTATCCCTATAACGACATGGTGGTATCTACCATTTTGGTATTTTAAAAAGAATCTTGTTATGTTGATGTCATTAGGTTGAAGTGTCATATATTGTCTACATAAATTTAAATAAATATCTCCTACTATGGTAAATGTCCGTGACTTATACGTTTTAGTATTAGGAATTTTAACTAGTATTATAAGTTCCAGGTCTTCGACATCCTGTATTCTTAAATTGACTAAGTTCTTTCGCAAACGACACTTGCCCCACTAACTGCGAATATTAATACGATCTAAGAAAATAAAGTATCTACTTAAAGCTTGATTGAAAAAAGTTATATTTGAAATTACCTTCATGGCCAAATATTCATTGTTTGGCGCATTTGTAAATAAGTTATTAAAATGTTCTTTTGAGAAAACTTTTGCTTTTTTGGATTTGATACCCATCAGCTTAGGCGCTTCAAGAAGGAAATTAATTTTGCGTAATTTTTTAAGTTTATGTCATGTTTAATATTTAATTGGCACTTTAGCATGGAATATTAAGCCCATAATGACGAAACTTTTCATAGTTTCCGCCAAATGGAAAAAATACGTCTAACAATATAACATTTTCTGTGTAATTGATTATATTATTTTCTTGCGCCCATACCAAAAAAATTTATTGTAAGCAAAATCATATATTTTGCGCGATTTGTTGGGGATCAAATTTTAAACTAAGGCATCGGCGATTTGTTTTATTTGGGGTGGAGTTCCTTCAATTTGCGACATTTTGAAAAGTTTAAATTTTTAAAAGGCGTTACAAAACTTAAAAAGTGCTAATACCTCCTACCGGCAAACTAAGTTACTAATTGAGCGTAAAATAATAAAATTATTGTACGCCGTAAAATAATTTAGTCACGTTCTATATGATATTCAATGTGGTATAGTAAAATTCATATTTTAGCTTTTAACGCTTGAAGAAAAAAGTACTTTTTGTTCCGCTGCTACTAGCAACCAAAATGTACAAAAATGAAAAACTTTAGAGCAAAAAAATAGTAGGTATAAGTGTAAGTTTATTGACGTTTGAAAAAAATACAATTATTTTGAAGTTTTAGTAAATAGTGACGATTAGTTTTTCTATATTATAAATTTTTGGCTAATTAAGGGTCGTTACTGAGAAATTTTGCACCTCTTGTTTAGGCAACAAAACGTTGGTGTAGGAATTTTGATTGAGAAATGGCGTTGAAAACGAATATACTTTTGCGTATGTCATTCTGGAAAACTTTCGTTTTCATTATTTATCGTTAGTATATTCGGCGGTAGTACACGTGCTTTCTCGTTATTGCTAAGGTAACCTACTTTGAACAATAACTTTTGCGGCATTTAGTATTGACTTGTGTCATCTGTCGGCAAAGTTGCTTAGTAACATACTTACTCATACTACTACTATGTACTTTATTTGTCTTTTTAAAATAACAAAATCATTTCCTCTATTTTGCATAAATAACACATGATATTTTCCTGTTTCGTTTCCTTTCTGTTTTTTCATCCTCTGTCTTCTCTCTGTCGCCTCTTTCATCCAATCTAGTCCATCACAATCTTCATGCAGAGTTTTTCTTTTTCCCTCAGCTTTACACATCTCCTCATTATGTGCTCCAGGTTTTTCCATCGGTCCCCCTACAAAGCTCTTCCCATCCTCCGACCAATATTTATTTTCATTTTTTTTATTTCACAGCGGAACCTGGCTATTTTTCTCTTAGTAACATACTGTTTTTATTAAATAATTTTCATAAAGTGTGTGTGTATTATGCACACTGTTGAATGCCATAAGTAAAACGAATTTCCCTTATCTATGCAAGCGACATTTTGGTATCCATTTTAGAATTGTTACCTGAAGAACTAAGCCATGAACTGCGGCAGTCAAACAGGTCTATGGGTTGTCTTCTATCCCTTTTTTTTTTTTTTTTTTTTTTTTTTTACTGTAAAAAACAAACTATCGTGACGGCATCATTTAGTGCTTAAAGAATTAACTTTAATTCTTCCTGTATTTGTATGCACTGGAAAGTTATAAATTAATTTAACAGCTACGTACCTTCGTTTTTAAGTAATTATTTTTTTATGCGCATAGTATTAAAACTTTCTTGATTATAGTTGCATGTGTTTTGGAAACCAACCAATTAAATTCGGCACTAATTAATAACCAGCGTCTTTTGTGATAAACTTTGTGATCGAGGGGCCTCTCGACAAAACGGTTTTACATATTATATCGGTATTAATTTTAATGACTTTTAGTAGCTATAATTAGAAAAATCAAAGTAACCTGTTTGGAATTAAATTTGCATTAAAATAATTAGAATACTTACCATCAAACAGTGAATGGTTTATTCAACTTTTGCTGTAGTATTTAAGGGAAAACCGCAATATTGCTGTCATATAACTATATAGTCAATTTATCTGCAATAAAATTTGCAATTTATTTGTTAATTGTCTTATTGTTAATTGTTATAAATTTTAGTGTTACTTAGTTTTGTCTGTGACACAAGTGGTAAAACAAACCCTACATATATTAATTGTAAAGATTGTGACCAAGTATATATAGGGCAAACCAAGAGACCTATTAAAACTCGTTTTAAAGAGCACGCAAAAAAACTTTACTTCGACACGTGTTTTAACAGCTAAGCTGTCATCATCAGCGATACCAATCCTAAAATTAAAAACAACGGAAAGCTTATACAGGGTGTTCCACGGTGACGAGACATTAGACATATTTCACAGACTACTTTAATTTATATTTTGAAAATTTGGCTTTAGGCGTTTTCAAGCATGTTTTTTCAACTAAAATAATGGCGTCCACCTAACGCTTCCGGTTGTACCGGAAGTTGACATCATCTTCGTTATTTTAAATAGAACACCCTATATTGTTGCTATTTTGTATTCTACGTTAATTTTAGATAAACTTTTATTAAGGTTTCCTATTTTTAAAGTTAACCGTTTTGAGATATTTAATTTTTGTCAAAATAAATTTAAAAAACATTTCCTAATTTAAAGAGTTGTGTATGTTACAATAATAAAGTTAAAAAAATACAATTTATAGGGGACACAACTGAAACTCTAAGCCTTCCTCCCATGATTTCATAATTACTTAATTTCATACAGGGTGGTAGAAATGTAGTGCCGAATTTAATCAAGTTCAAACCATCATAACTTATTTATTTTTAATAGAACACCCTTTATATTATTGCACAACTCGATGAATAATTTTGTTCTCTTTCGAATGGTATAATGGTTCCATATACCTATCTTCTTTGGTTTTTAAGGTATTTACTGTTATTCGTGCAGTCAACGGATTTCGTATAATTTCTTGCGAGGATGGCTGTTAAATTTTACTGGAACTTCAAAACAAGCACCTAATTTGTCACCAGTTTATTGTTGTCAATTTAACACAATCTGTTACTGTGAAGGCTTATTTGAGTCTTATTTATTGCTAAATAATGGAAAATAATGAATAACAGTAAATACCTTGAAAACCAGAGAAGATAGGTATAGGGAACCATTATACCATTCAAAAGAGAATAAAATTATTCATGGAGTTGTTTAATAATATACAGGGTGTTCCATTAAAAATAAATAAGTTATGATTAAATTCGGTACTACATTTCTACCACCCTGTATGAAATTAAGTAATTATGAAATCATGGAAGGGAATCTTAGAGTTTCAGTTATGTTTTCTATAAATTTTATCTCTTTAACTTTATTATTGTAACATACACATCTCTTTAAATTAGGAAATGTTTTTTAAATTTAAAAAGAAAATTAAATATCTCAAAAACGGTTAACTTTAAAATAGGAAACCTTAATAAAAGTTTATCTAGAAATTAACGTAGAATCGAAAATTGCAATAATATACAAGGTGTTCCATTTAAAATAACGAAGATGATGTCAACTTCCGGTACAACCAAAAGCGTTAGGTAGACGCCATTATTTTAGTTGAAAAGAACATGTCCGAAAACACCTGAAGCCAAATTTTCCAAATTTAAATCAAAGTAGTCTGTGAAATATGTCTAATGTCTCGTCACCGTGGGACACCCTGTATAAGCTTTCCGTTGTTTTAAATTTTAGTATTGGTATCGCTGACGATGACAGCTTAGCTGTTGAAACACGTGTCGAGTGAAGTTTTTGGTGTTTTTCTGTTGGTTGCTTTACAGTTTCTTTTTTTATGTCTTAACCCTCCTATTGTGTTAACATTTTAGTTTCACTTATTGTGTTCGGGTCACTATGACCCGGGAGTATATAACTGTCGTTTTGTTGTGTTTAAATTGATATAACTGTAAATAATAATAAGAAATAAAGTGTTAGTAGGTACCAATTTATTATTTCTAAGATATTATTGTAAACGTTACTTAAAAATATATTAAAAACAATAGTTTATAGGTGGACACACTATTTGTGACAGTCTTGACAGTAGTAATATACATGCGCTTTGCATAGATACTTTGAGCAATTACAACATACCATACTAGTTTTATTATCATTTGAAGAGGGACAAAAAGTACATCGTTTACGCTTAGTAGTGGTTGACTGTTTTTCACTTCGACATTACTGGTTGAAGGACGTGATTTTATAACCATTTCAGCTGCAGCAATACTTCTTGGGATACGTTTTCTTTCTTGCAATAATGGAGTGATCAAGGAATTACCCAATTCTTCAAGAAATAGTCGGCGTTTTGTAAGTTTTCCAGCATTCCAGGTTGGAGTTACTTCGCACCACAGAACATAAGCGTTGTAAGCTGAAACATCCATGATATTGTAAAAGATTGTCATTGGCCATCTTTTAGTTTGCCGTCTGCATGTGTATGTTATTACTAACTTGTCTAACGTGTCTACAGCACCTTTAGTTTTGTTGTAATCTAAAATCATAAACGGCTTTTTTATGATCTTGGTTACACACTCCGTTATCGAGGTGCATGGTGCTCATGAGCGTAACATTTTTATTCCGTTTCGGAATATAAGAAACTATCGATGTGTCCTTTGTAAAATAAAATTTTGAAGAAAGAACTTCTTTCCGGTTGGAGAACAATGCGGCAGGCAATTCAGGCTTATTTTTGCGAATAGTTCCAAGCATGGTTATTTTTCTTTTCAATAGCATCTGCCCAAGATCGTACGAGGTGAAAAAATTATCACACGTTACGTTGTGACCTTTTAGGCCATAAGTTAGGTCAAGCACAACTCTTTTTCCTTGACCTCTCTCTGGAGGTTCGCCTTCTTTTTTACCGAGGTAAACTTGCATGTTATATGCATAAGCAGTTACAGAATCGCATAAAGTCCAAATCTTGACTCCATATTTAGCGGGTTTATTCGCGATATATTGTCTAAAAGGACAACGGCCTCTAAAAGGTACGAGTTGCTCATCTACTGTTACATTTTCATGAACATTATAGAGCTTAGGTAGAATTGCAACCCATTCATCCCACAAGTCCCGTATGGCAGCTAATTTATCAGTTTGGCGTCGTTGTGGTCGAGTTTTTTATCGTCAAAGCGAATTACTCGTGCAATTACATGAAATCGTTGAAGGGACATAGTTGCTCGGAATATTGGACGACCTACATTTCCATCCCACAGACTGGCTGTTGCCTCTCCATGAGATTTATACACTCCAGCTAGAAACAGTAAGCCAAAATATGCTTCTAGTTCTACTAATGTTACTTCTTGAAATGTGTCACCACAAAGTCTTTTGCCTTCTAAATTTGACATTTTCAAAATTAGGTTTACAATTTTGGGTGTGAAATATAAGAAGTAAGTTGATTTTATATCAATTATTCGCGACGTAGCATACTTGGTTGGTCCAGGAATGCACGAAATAATATTTGCGGCGGAAAACCTTCCCGATTGACGTGACTTTTTATTCCACACTATATTACCATTTTTTGAAGTTACGTGATTATCCGTATCAACTTCATATGAAATCGTAGCTTCTACTTCATCATCCGATTCACTATTATACATCTCGGTTTCGGACAAATGGTCCTCATCTTCGGAAACATTAGAGTCACTGTCAGAATCACACAAAAGTTTCTCAAGTTCACTATCCTTGAGCACTCTCTACTACACATTTTCAATAATAAATTTCAAATGTTAGGTGTTTCTAATTAGACAATAGCATCAAGTTTGATATTTACTACGAAACTAACGCACAGATGCTTCTTGCCTGTACTTATATGCGGAGCCACAGAGAAGTCTCAACAGGAATAAACTTGTTTACGGTACGCAAATGACGTATGCGATATGAGTAATAATGTGAAAATATGATGTAAATAATTTATATTTATGAAAATAAAACAAAACTAATAAAATACATTCGTCCATCATAATAATAACCTTCTTGTACTTGTAATTTGAACCACACAAATTACCGGGTCATATAGACCCAAACACAGTGGGTGTAACAAATGCATTTACAAAAGGAAACTAATTATAATTTTTAATATCATTCTAGGTACACCGTTATTACAGTAATAAAATCAAAGTCATGCAGTGACAACGAAATATTTAAATAAATGGACGAATTATGCACATTAAAAGAACGCGATTGGGTCATATTGACCCGAACACAATAGGAGGGTTAAGTCTCTACTGCTTAGTACTGGTAACTACAAGTGTAGGGTAGCAAACCTTGTCTTAAAGAATTTTTTCTACTATCGCTAAATTTGATCACGACCCTTACTGACTGTAACTATCGGGTGGTGTTTTGAAACGATTACAAATTTCTTCATAGATAAATGTTAGACAATAGGAAACGTAACAAAAGTTTTTCATTAAGAGCGATGTATTTTGTTTTTGATATTTCTCGAGTAGGAATGAAGTTGTAATTAATTCCCATTTTTAAACGTAAGTTTATGTCATTTAATCATGAGGAGATACAAAGTTTGCTACAACGTACTACATAATTGAATTACTCATTGACTAATTAAGCCGCATATACATATCTCGGAGCAAATACGCTCAGTGCGCTGAACGTGATTTCCCTCCTCTTACAAGAAATAATTGTTTAATCTTAAGTGAGGAACGCTAAAACATAGTTGGATTTGAGTGAATATATCCAGAGGTATTCAAACATCACGAATTATACATCAGTTTTCACTTTCAATAGCAGACAGTAGAGTAGGACCCTCGGACGTAGGATCAACAAAAACTAACAAGAAACGAGAATTAAATGATCCTTTGAATGACGCCAAGTTGCAAACGTTATTGTTTTGGTTACTATTGCTGTTAGAACAAAACTGTTCACGACAAATTAAACAGCGAAAACAAAAATTTGCTTTTTTCATTTTTGATGTAGGGACCAAAATTGAATTTTTCCAAATTTCGATAGGGTTCCATATCTCATCTGTTGATAAAAATTCAGGAAAACGTATAAAGTCATTTCTTGTGCAGTTTCTAGCGTAGAATCAAATGGAGTAATCAATTTTTAACGTTGGTCACCAATAGTCTAGATGCCACATAAACTTAGTTTTTTTTTAAATGGAAACCACACTTAAGTTTGACTTTATTAAAACCCTTATTTTCAATTTTCAACAATATATATTTTTTTATAGAAGTTTTTTTAGAAAATTACGAAATTACAAGCGAATTTGTTAGTTTGCACTTTTCTAAGTAGGCGATGCAATAATTTAAAACAATGAAATAGAGAACATCTGGCAAAACAAAGCAAATTTTTGTTTTTGCTGTTTAATTTGTCTCAAAAAATTGACCTAATTATACGTAAAAATTTTGCTCTAACACTAATAGTTACCGAAATACCCTGCAATCCTATCGAAATCCGTCCACCCTGTACATGTCTGATCATACCCTAGATCATTTTGTGACTAATGGTGGGAGCAACCAAGAAAACTTTGGCTTGTCACTCAACGTGTATGATTCCAATTATAACGTACTTCTACCTATTTCAATATCTACTCCAGCTGTACAAAGCATACGGGTAACTTCAGAACCTTCTACTCATCAAGCAGTAGCGGGGCTGACTAGGAAGCAATGGAGGAGTGTTTCTAACATCAATGCTTTTATTTGTTTCACAAAGGTAAACGCAATGCGTTTCCAGCCTACTTGGTCACTTCTAGAGTAATTCTCAATTTCTTTACATTTCTGTGTTGCCAAATTTGCATCTCATTCTGATTTTTTGACATATTTTTTTGATTGCAAGTACTTCACCTGCAAACTTTTTTGCTTTTTGCTTTATTATTTGATGATACATTTCTTGCTATGATTGCGAGGAAAACAAACGGGTGTGCTCCAAAAGTATTGCTGTCTCTCTTACAAGCTCTAAATATTTTCGAATATCACGATAGAAAAAGCTGTCTGTAGAGGAAATCAAAATTTTTCTTGGTTTATATTTTCATATCAGGACAATCAGATTAAATGGTATAAACGAATACAAATAAAAGTCTCCTTTTCAATATTATAATATTTCAGACCGAAATGGGATGTGATAGATTTTGTTGATCTTGATATCATTTTATTTCACTAGAAACCACTTTGAAGATAAAAGAAGATAAATGACCGATTATAAAGATACAGAGCGGTTGTATCCCAAAAGTGTAAATTCTACAGATTTGTGGAAAAAATCCTATAAATGAAGAAGGTGAGAGAATTGTCTAAAAGTTTCTAAATTGACCATTAGGGGCGCAACTGCTAAGAAGAAACATAAAGTTGATGCTATCTCAAAAGTTAAACAATGAGCCATAACTTTGAAAACATTATTTGATAGCTTGTGTGTTACGGTATAATTTTCCTTTGCAGTTTTCAATATTTATACAATTTAATATCTCCTAAACCATTCAATCTACTTGAATATTTTTTTTTGTTTAAAGAGGCATTTTATGTTTTTTTTAAGAAAATTTGTTTATTCAATTGTTTATTTAAAACAAATAATTGTGTTCGAATAATAACTCCGGTCGTAGAAGCCTCAATTCTTATATAAATAGTATTATCTATTTTCTTAGTAAGCTCTTGGCCGTCGCGATATCTCCATCTGTTCTTGATTTATAGGACAAAATCTTAGATTTTGAGTATATCAATCGGATCAAGTTGTCTTGGCACAAAAACAAATCACTGCCAATCACCGTAACTTTTAATTTTAAAAGATTAGAGGGTTGACAACTGTTAAAAGTGACGTCTGGTAGTTTTCGTGACTTATAAACTATTGTCACTGGATGGAAAACATGATTTAGAAAAATCTAAAAATTGGATGCGGCAAGTAGAACTTCAAAATCGTTTCAGTTTGAACCCTTAAAGCTTCCCACGGAGAAAAATTTTTAAAATTTTTGAACGTTTTTCTCTCACCACTTTTAGAAGATATCAAGTCCAATATTTCTGTACAGTAGCATACACGCAATAAAAGAACACCTCATGCGCATTTCGCTCTTATTATGAGCTCATCAGAGGTGTATACTACTGTACACGAAAACGGTTGGTCTTTTAAACTCTCGTGAAGCAATGAACATAAGTGAAATGCGTGTCTTGACATCTTGTGTATAAAAAACACGTAAAAATAGTATAAATTAAGAAACGCCAACAGTTAACTGTAATGGAAGTTGAATGTTTAAGTATATCGGCACGAGTGTTTTGCGTTTGAAGTTATCGCTTTTTTTAACGATATTGCACTACAACATTCAATTGCCGTTACAGTTAACTGTTAGCAATTCTTAGAGATGTGCTAACTAACGCAAATGTTTAAAACTATATGTACTTAAAATATAAAGTATATGGTTAAAACGTTTTTATGATCATAGATTTAATTCAATTTCAACCCGTTTATACTATTTCAATTAAAAATATCATGAATTTACATATATACAGATTTTTATGGATATTTATTGAAAATATTAATTATTGCGAAAGGGTTTTGAGTGTTTCGTATTAAATGAAACTTCTGAAAGCTAACGTATTCGTAATATGCAAACATACTCGTTTTAAGATCAAAGAGATTGCATTTCATTAAGTCAAAAGTAACTAAAACACGGTTACGTTCTTGTTATCCTCTTAAAAGCTAGAAATACATGTTTTAAAAAAATAAAAGTTTAATTATCGTAGTACTTTCTAGCATTAAAATTTTTAATTACATCGTCTGCAAAACTAAATGTAAATGAAACCTTCCATAACTGTTTTCAATTTTAATTTTATTTAACTGTATTTTTAATATGAATGTTAACAAATGTTTGAAATTAAATTTATGGGTTAATTCATTTTTTTTGTTTTAGGTTAGTGATCCATAAACTTGGTTAACCGAACATGGTAAGCTTTAATAATACGAATTTAAAAATAACACGTTTAGGTAGATGTAAAAAGTAGTTCATTGTTGTTATTTTTTTGCAAGGTAAAACACACATTATTCACTAAAGTTTACATTATAGTATAAATTTATCATCTTTGTACTTTATTGAACGAGGTTGAAATTACTTATTGAAAAATTGACAACATCAGTATCAAAACTTTATTAAAGTGTAGGAGACTTTTATAACAAAAACGTCAAAAGCGCTTTATGTATTTTTCTATTGTGTTTTCATCAAAATGTTACAAAGGCTTAAAACTAACCCCTGCAACCAAAAATGTCAGAAAATGTTATAAACAGATAATTTTTATTGGTATGAAAACTTTAATAAGACACTAGAATTTAGAAACAAACACTCAAAGGGGCATTACTTTTAAACGGACCGCTAAATATTTTGCATTTAATCATTTTTGCATTTAAGCTTATTCTTCATCTCATTTACTGCATTTCTCCGTTTCACAAGTTTGACAGAAATAATTTAAATGTGACAGGCCGTTAGAAAGTATGATGTACAGCTGTAATAATAATGAAAAGTTAATTTGTTAAAAAGAAACACAGTTAAGTTAAGTGATGCCGAAGTTGGCTCACGTGTATTTTATATGGCATTAACGTAGTGGGGTGTCAAAAATGGACTCATTGAGTTATAGAATATGGTAGAGAGAGTTCTAGTTTGAATAGTTGACAGCAAGCGCGGATTGTAAGCAGCATGTTGAGATAAACCTAAACAGTTTCTTTGAATGCGCATACCTTATTACGCATCCGCAGAAGGTAGTCATGTTATTTTAAAGTTTACCGCGTATGTTTTACGATATCCAGTAATGAACAAAAATTTCAATTTATTATTGGCATAAATTTTAGTGGATTAACTTATCCATCTCAGCATGCGGTTAATATTTGTAAGAAAACTTAAAAAGGTATAAAAGGAGTACTGTTTTTAGTATTATCTGTACTGAATTATTATTTAAAACCTAAATTTTGTAACGGTTGCAGTTTACAAACAATAAGAAATAAAATAAAGTGGCGGCTCTAGCGATGCAACCTAGAAAAGAAAGAACAATAACATTAGGCTCGAAGTAGCGCACGAAATTTGTGGAAGATCCTGTATTTATAAGCGTTAAGATAGCAGTGCTCGAGTCGGTGAGATGGGAAGATCCAGCCACCTGCTGGGTAACAGAGACAAATAAAACCGACAAACAGGAATTCAATAGGTTTTACTTAAGGTCTACTACGCTACAAAGAACATAAATCAGAGAAACAAACACATAAATATAGAAAATACAATTTAAAATATTCAAAGAATCTGGGAGAAATGAGAGATTCTGTCGCATAAAACTTACGTGCATTAGCAATAACCAATTAATTAGAGTTTGCGTTTAAACATGTCACAATTCAGTTAAGTTTTCGTTTATTAACCCCAAATTAAAAGTAGCGTACCAATTTAAGATTGGAGATTAAGGAAACTCGACGTACACACGTCTCCTACACACGGTGACTTAAAAACTAGTATTACACTCGTTCTAATACGGAATGTAGCTCCCGCCAATCCAAAAGCTCAAAGTTCAAACACTAGGCATACAACCGTTTGAGTTTCGTACGCATGCAAAATGAAAATAATCCTTAAAACAATAACTTAACTGTGTACTGATGCATGTAGTTCTGATAAGGAAGGTCCTTGCTAACGATAGCCAGTTAACAGTTACTAGAAGATCAGTAGAATTACTCTGAAGAGGAGGAAACAACACAGCTCTGGGAACAGATCGTTGCATTTTTAATAGTTGGAACGCCGCGTGCGCAACCCACAACTGCTAGAGTATAATCGGCCGTGCAGTTCCGAGGTCGGCGACAGCGTGATAACAGGCACGTTTTGTGTAACGATGGATTTTCAATTGCTTGTTCCAGCGCCCCCAGGAATTATCCAGACAGTAAAATATGAGTAGAGAATGACGTCCAGACACGTGCTAAAGCATACGTCGTAATTAGCAATTAACACAACCGCTAAACTAACCAAAGAAATAGCAAAAAAAACACTTATGGCAAAAATCGGTCGGATTTATATTTTCACACTAATTTATCGTGTAATTATTGAAGCCACATTGAAATTTTACATGTAGTTTTTAGCTTCGTGAAGCACCGCCAATGGCCCAAAAGGAAGAGAAAGTCCCAAGATGTCTGCTCGTCGTTTTGATTAAAAATTCCGAATAAAGCGTTCCACCAATAGAAAAAATTTTTGCATGAGCGGTAAATTTGATTTTTGTTGCAACACGCAACTCCCGCGACTCACGTCCGTGCTCGAGTATTTTGAACCGTAACAATTTTATTAACAATGAAATGCTTAAATTTGATTACAAACAAAGCAATTTGTCCAGTGAAGGTGATTATCAAAGATATACTGATTGACTCCTAGACTTCTTTGTTTCTGTTTTGTTTTTCTACGTATCTATGATGCTACTCATCCGTTTTGGAAACACGAACCGACTCCTCTTCATCGTAGTCACTGATACACCAGATAAGTTAAAATTGTGCACGTTCTAAGTTATTATTTTATTTAAAACGCGACCATATCTGTATTCTCACGTACATTTAGTTATATAATTCTTGCGATTTATATTTGACTAATTACCAATTTAATACTTTGGTAACAATAAACCGTAACAATTAAAAGAAACGATAGATAAATAGTTTGTTGTTTCTATCATTTTACCTGCGAGTTTTTCTAAACTATCGTCACTAACAACTACGATTGACTGAACGACTTTAACAGTGAGTCGTTTACTTTATTTTTAGCTAATTTTCTAAGAAAATGCAAAGGAAGACAGTGTACCAAGTTAAAACAATAAAAAGTTTATTGATCCGTACTTCCTTCAGTTCAACGAGTCTCAATTTTAAATGTTTATAGAGATTATCAAGAGGTGGTTTTATTATATCTCCGGCTGGTACTTACTGTTGTCAGATGTAAAACACAATAGATAATTAGTTTTTTGTTTGTTAATCACTTTGAAGTCATTAAAAGATCAACTCCTTTTTTTTTGAATAAAAACCTATATTTTTTTTCACAGTAAAATATTTTCTAAAAAAATTCAAATAACATATTTTTGCTGCTTCTCTATTTACATAAATTGTATCTTTTTAACAGCAGTTCTTAAAGAATTATGTTTCTACTATTGTTTAGAGATTATACCACATCTTTGTCAGTTAGTGCGAACAAAATTAACTGTTGGAAATTTGTAATGTACGACTAAGAAAAAGTTTTCGTTTCAATCGATTAATCAAAAATCGCTCAAATATTACTTCTTCTTACTTTAGAGCATTAATTAACAAAATATGTGCAAGAATTCCAATAGATTAGATTACAGATAATATACAAGAAATAAAGGTACACCAACAGTAATTAACTTGTAGTTTATCTGTTTATCTTAATGTATAATAATGGAAGGATTTAATCTTAACTAACTATAGTATTCTATGGAGAGCGTGTGGGTCTCCTTTTTGCAATTTGTAATAAAGTAACGCCACCATCTTTGTCAATTTAAGTAAACTGTATTTGTAAACAGAAAAAAAATGCACAATCTTACCGTATACACTGGAAGTATAAATAAATAAACAAAATACTACTTATATTTTAAAATCACAATAAATTGTCATCTTACGAAATTTCAATTTTTAACATTAAACCTATTTAAAATGGGAAAACAACCACATTTTGCTTTGAGTTGCATTCATAACAATTCAACTTTTTCCTAAATTGCCCATTTTCAAGACTACTCCAAATATTTATCATTAATTCCACTTCTGTTTCTTAATTTCGTATCTGTAAACGATATACCTTGTAATTCTGATAATTTTTTTTCTTTTTTTTATAATGCGGATATACTAATCATGTCTTCCATTTTTTAGCACATTTTCTACACGCCATATTTTGAGAATAATTTCGTTATTGTGTTTGCTACCTTTTTCTATATATATTTCTGTATATCTTCTTTCCTTCTTTCATTTACTTTGCTTCTTTTGTTTTGCTTTTATTTCTATTTGCCTTTATTTAACTTCTTTTTCTCTTAGAAGGTTAATAACAACTTTCTCCACCTTTTAAAGCATATACATACTGAATGTCTCCTTAAGTTTCTGTTTGTTCCGTTATATATTTTTATTTCTATATTCCATTGTCTTTATTTTTAGGCTTTTTCTTACGTCTTTCTCCTCTTTTATTTATTTTTTGTCTCGTCGTTTATTTTTATTTTTCTATTATTTAATTTACACTCTCGCGTATGTTTCTTCCTTCTACGTCTGTTTGTCTAATGTGGAATGATATTTTCAATTTTTTCTTCTATCAATATCTTTTTAATGATACTCTTTTTTGATGGTTTTTTTATTAGTTACGCTGCCATATAAAGTAACTTCTCATGCTTTTTGGTTTTCTATAACGTAGCTATTACCAATTCCCTTCTTACCTTACTGTACTACTTCAATTATTTTATTGAATATTTTGCATTCCTTTCGTTTCACTACCTTTAACTCTTCTTTGTTTTTGATTTTTTTTACTTCTTTTATTTTTTCACCAAACTCTTTGATCCTTGCTTTAAATTCTTCACTTACAATTACTAGTTCTTCTGTTGTCTATCTTTTTCTTTGTTTGTTATATATCTTTATTATATAATGCTAATATTTGTATCATTTAATTAATCGTTTAACATTTTTTTCTACTACGCCCCAATTTGTATTTTGTGCAATCGTTTGTAAACCTGTAAACGTACACCTTTGATGCTCAAAAATTGTAATTTGGGGATAAAAGAGTTTGTACAAAATTGTGTACTTAGCCGCTGGTTTAGCCTCAGTTGAAGGATAATGTCCAAAGTTCGAAATAATATACATATATTATTAAATATACAAGTTTGTAAACCAATGTTACAGTAATTATTTAACGCGATGATAATATACAATATAAAAAGATTGAATTTGTACGCTCAAAATCTCCTGGCGGAATGTGACGTTAGCGGACACACGATCGTGACGTTGTCCTCGGTTTGACGTTTTCTTGCTTACAGGCGACGGGTTAATATTTACACATGGTTTGTTTTTGGCCCTCCTTTTAGGGTCGAATCGGTCGGCGTCTTGGAGAAGGAAGGTGTTTGTAGTATAGAACAACTGCTAACCGGGGATAAGTAACGGAGTTCAAGAATACGGCTTTATAAGTGATGGAAGTTCGTCGTAAGGCACCCTGGATAGCCTACAGTCATCCAAATACAATAAAACCTTGTATGCGAGAGGTTTATGCACGAGAAGTTATACTTTCGGTTTCGGTGGTAGTCTGACTGCTGCTGTAATTAAAGTAAACAAACTAATTTTGACAGAACCTTTGCTAGTGCTACCGAGTGAATCAGCCACACTATAGGAGTTTGGTGATAAGTATGCAATAGCTGTAAGAGAACAGATTAATAACGATAGTTTTGTCACAACCCGTATCAAATACTAATCAGCAGTAAAATGGGTTTCGAAAATATGGTTAGTTAAAAGAATTGAGACCTATGTCTGTACGAGACAAATTCAATCAACTGATACAGATTAGTATCGCAGCGTAGAAGTGAAAAGAATGCGGACAGTATATAGTAAAGTAAAGATTGAATGCGGTTATTTAGACCAGATTTGGACGGTTGTTAAAGAGCTCGGTATTCCCAGAAAATTCTGAAGAAATAATCATGAAATAATAATGGAATAATAATTGTTTCGGCACCGCGGTCGCTTTTATAAAGGAGACGTTATTACAAACTGAAGAGTGGGTAAACGTTATACGGAGGGATAATTTTTATCTTAGCACAAATTTATAATAATCAATTATCGATTTCTTACACTCTTTTTTCAATTTCTTTCTTATTCTAGTCGTTATTTTTTTTTAACTTTTTTGTGCGTGTATCTAAATGTACTATTATGGAAATGTTTCTTTTGACTATTTTTTTTTTTCTATTTATGTTTTCCGTAATTCTAATACATCCGTTTTTTTACATAATTTCAAAATTGTTGATCTTTATTTCCTGATTCCTAAATTCCTGATTGTGACTTATATTTTATAAGATAAGAACAATTAAGTTTTATCAAACATGAAACTCTATTAATTCTTTGATTTACGACAATTTTAATACATTCATTGTTTGTTGCATTTTTTATCGTTCGTTGCTCAAAACGTAAACGTCCTCAACTTCACTTAGTTATAGCACGTAATTTTTTATTGATTTATCCTTATACTATAAAATACATAAGTTTATCCTAATACTATACAATACACATGGTTACAAATTTATACATTGTAATGACCTTGCGATTACACTGTAGTATGTACTTTATCTTCTTTTAATATTTTTTTGGTTACGTTTTTTCTTGATTGCATTTGTAGGTTTCATTATTTATAATTAATTTTTTAAACTCTATTTTTATCAGTTTTTTTTGTATAAATATATCTCTAGTTTTTTATCTTTACTTGTACATTCCTTTCTTTCCATATTAAATCCAGTTTATACAGAGTTATCCAAAAGTATGGAAACCTGGTTATATCTTAACAACCGCGACGATTAGCGGTATGAAACTTTGGGGAAATATGTATGACATACTTCTGAACATTTTTTGTTCTTTATAAAATTTTGATACGGTGCTCTAATTATGAGTAATTGATATCAACTTCTGATTTTCAAATGGAACCATACTAGTTATTAAAAATATGATATAAAAAGTTCAGTTTGACCGTCAACATTATTGTTTGTGGGCGGGTACCTGTCTCTGTAAGTACTTGTTTGGGAAAACAATAACCAATAAGAGCTTTTGTGTGTTGAATAGAATACTTAATCCTTTCTTAGCAGTGCAGTGGCGTATCTTTTATTTCTTTTATTTATTTTTTTACGGATAGGTATAAAATTTTTACAAAAATACCGTTATACAAATTTTTGTTTGTTATTTTAATGAGAACACTTTACTGGTAATTAAACATTTACATTTGAAAGTGGATAGGTATTTTTGTTGGTGCTATAGATAATAGAAGAAATGCAAAGTTATTTAATTACCTAGTAGGTAATGTATTATTGTTAATTTAGTTAAATCTTTAGAATTTGTTTTCTTTTTTAATCAATTTATCATAATAGGCTCATTAACGGTTTTCTTTACCTTTGTTTTTAATAGCACTTCTTTATTTAGGTATATTAATTATGTTTGTAATACCAATAACTACGCCTGCTTAATTACTTACACAAAATTTCATTATCGATAAGGTTCAGTTGGTATAGGTACTTAAAGTGCGTTTAAGGAATTTTTTTTTCATAGTATACATTGTGGTGTTACTGTGTTAAAGTACGTAACACTTTTTGCATTTTTTAAAATGGAACTCACTGAAGCGGATCGTATCGAAATTTTGATTATTTTGGGTTACGGTGATTGAAGAAGAACGTATCTAGCTACCAGCAACATTTTCAATTCAAATCGTCCAGAAAGGGGAAGTACCAATTACAAAATCTGCCGTTCAAAAAACGTATGCAGGATGGTTTGAACACAAAAGAGTAAAATATATTCGACGAAGTGGTAGAGCTAAAACTGCCACCGATTTGGATACAAGCATTAAGGTTATCCAGAGTGTTATTGAAGAACCAAACACTTCAACCAACCAACTGGCACTGAATCACGACGTCAGCAGTACGTCAGTGTAAAGAATTCTAGAAAATGCAAACGCAAAGCCATACAAGCTTCAGTTTTACCAAGAACTGGACGCCGAATACTACAACAGACGGGTTAAATTCTGTGAAAGTTTTGAGGAGTTGCAGGATCGCGAAGATGTCTTGCCAAACAGAATTTGCTTCAGTGACAAAGCAACATTTTGTTTAAATAGACAAGTTAACAAGCACAACTTTAGATATTAAGCGTTGGGAAACCCACACTGGATAGTAGAATGCCATACTCAGCATCCACAGAAGCTGAACGTTTGGGCTGGCATCATAAACAACCGAATGGTTGGACCCTTTTTTATCCAAAGCAATTTAAATAATGCGTTATATTTGGATTTGTTGCAAAACCAAATTGTGCCCACTTTAAACCACTTCTTTAACCCTCCGTTACTAACATGCGGTCTAAGAGACCGATCCATCCGAAAATTGCCGATGACTTTTAAACAATAAAAGTGGGGGTGTTGCGACTTTCGGTACCTTCCTAAATCATGCTCAGTAGTTCACTGTTTAAAGCTCTAAAGTATAGTTAACATATAATAAATTTTATTGCTCAATTGATGTCTGTGACCGATGTTAGTATTTGCGGAATAAAATATAAGTGACTATTAATGTTTGAATTGCAATACTAGTTAACCAATATTGGAGATGGCTTTAGGAAATTATGAGAAAGAACAAGAAAGGTTAATGCGGATGTGGAAAGAATTAGAGAATGAACCGGATGTTGGGGAGACAATTGATGATTGCGATAGTCTAACAGATGGTGAGATGGAAATTATCGACACTGATACAAGCTCTGAGCAAGATTTTGATAATGAGAATGAAAACGTTGTAGCCATTGCACCGGAAAGCACTTCCAATACATTCCCATGTTTTTATGGAAAAGACGGTATTACTAAAATGGCAAAAACATGGTATCAATCAATCAGCTATTCGAACACGTTATCAAAATATTATAACACAACTACCTGGTGTCAAGGGATTGCACGTAAAAAAGAATCCGTTAAATATTTGGAGTTTATTTATCACAGAGGACATGTTGGAGAGAACCGTAGAGTGTACAAATAAGTACATACATTTGATGTCATACGACTCATCGTACAGAACCGCCAAAGCAACGGATGTAATCGAAATAAAAGCGTTAATAGGTCTTCTACATATTGGTGTGACAAAAGTAATCGCCAAATGCAACCGATTTGTTTAGAACAAATGGACTGTCAATGGAGATTTATCGGTTAACTATGTCCTTGGAGAGATTTAGATTTCTTTTTGCGAAACATACGTTTTGACGACAAAACTACACGAAAAGAGCGTGCTCAGTTTGACAAGATGGCACCTATTCGCGAATACTTTGACAGTTTTACGGCAAATTTACCTAAACATTATTCATTATCTTCATTTACAACGGTAGATGAGATGCTACAAGGATTCCGGGCAGGTGTAGTTTTAGAGTGTACATGCCAAATAAACCCCGAAAATATGGTTAAAAGTGTACGCATTGGTTGACGCTAAAATGTACTATACAAGTTCAATGGAAGTGTACTTGGGAAAACAACCTAAAGGTCCCTACTACCTTGATACATCAAACATCGCATTAGTGCCTCGATTGTTCAACCAATTTTAGGAACTAAACGAAATGTAACCATAGACAATTTCTTTACTTCAATGGAATTGGCAGAGACGCTGTTGAAGGACCATAAATTAACTATAATTGGAACACTGAGAAAAATAAAAGACACATCCCACCTACACTAGTAAACGTTCAACGTCCAGAGCATACCAGCATGTTTGCTTTTCAAGACCACGCTACTCTAGTTTTTACATTCCGAGGAAGAACAAAAATGTTTTACTATTATCGACAATGCATTTTTCTGATACCATAGACCAATCTACTGGAAAACCTGAAATTATTTGTGATTATAACAGCACTAAAGGTGGAGTTGACGTTGTGGACAAACTGTCCGAATCATACAATTGCGCCAGAGCTACTTGTCGCTGGCCAATGGTTTTATTTTATTGCACACTGAATGTAGCAGGTATAAATGCATACATTATTTTAAATCAAATAATATAACTGGAAGTAACGTAAGTAGAAAGGCTTTTCTAGAAAATCTAGGATTTGATTTGGTAAATGACCATATAAGACGCCGAGCAGTACAAGAAAATGTACCTAGAACAATTCGCTCTAGATTGTCGGAAATGTTAAGTATCCCGGAAAAATCCCATGAACCATTAGGCAGTATTTATGGTAGATGCAGCTACTGTTCCAGCAAAAAACAGAAAGACAAAATATAGTTGCTACCGTTGCCGTAGATATATGTGTTTGGAACACATAACCTCCATATGCAGAGAATGTAGCATGCCTCAAGAGTAAATATTTTTATTACCTTATTATTATCGTAGTTAGTTTAAAATATTGTTTAAAAATAATTTTACTTTGTTTCATTTATTATAATGTTCTTTTCATTACCTTTACTATGATTTTGGTCATTTGCTACTTTAACATATGATTTTTGTTGGACATTGTTTTTTTTTTCAATTGCAATAGATTTTTTTAATAAACGTGTGTATTCAGTAAACAAATCTTTCTAAAACGAAGATACACTACTGAGAAGCAAAATTATTTAACGGTCTTAGGGACCGATGTTAGCGACTATGTCTTATCAAGCCATGTTAGTAACGGAGGGTTAAGCAAGATAGCAATGTATGGTTCTAGCAGGATGGCGCTCCAGCCCACTATGGTCGACAAGTAAGGGCGTTTTTGAACCAAACGTTTCCGAATCGTTGGATAGGGCAAGGAGGTTTCATTGAGTGGTCACCTAGATCACCAGATCTCACGCCACTTCATTTTTTTCTGTGAGGTTATTTAAAAAATAAGGTGTATGCCAATCAGCCGAATAATTTGGCAGAACTTTAACAAAAAATTATAAAAGAATGTGAGGCAATTCCTCCTAAAGTAATTCAAAGATGTATAATTGAATTTGAACATCGAGTACGGTATTGTGAAGAAAGAAATGGGGGGTATGTTGAAAACTTCTTGAACTAAATTTAAGGCTTAGCACATGGCTCTTTTTAGGGTCTTATGGAATGGAATTTTATTATCTATATCACCTTAAAAAACACGTAAGCACTTTCTAATGTAGATATTTACCAGTAAAGTATTCTCATTAAGACAACAAACAAAAATTTGTATAACGTTATTTTTTTTTACAAAATTGTATATCCGTAAAAAATAAATGATATGGGAGTTACAAGTAAAAATATGTTCAAAAGGTAACAAAGTAATCCCGTTTTACGTTACCTATACCTACTGAACCTTATCGATAATGAGATTTTGACCAGGTAATTAAGTAGGTGTAATTATTTGTATTGCAAACATAATTATTATTCCCAAATAAAGAAGTGCTATTAGAGACAAAAGTAAAGAAAACCGTTAATGAGCTTATTATGATGAATTGATTAAAAAAAGAAAACAAATTCTAAAGATTTAACCAAATTAACAATAATATATTACCTACTAGGTAATTAAATAACTTTGCATTTCTTTACCGTTGCATACAGAGTTTCATGTAGAATCTAAAAATGCCAGTCAACTAGTATGGTGCTATTTGAAAATCAGAATTTGATATCAATTACTTGTAATTGGAGAATCGTATCAAAATTTTATAAAGAATAAAAAATGTTCGGAAGTATGTCATACATACTTCCCCAAAGTTTCATACTGCTAATCTTCGCGGTTTTTAAGATATAAGCAGGTTTCCATACTTTTGGATAACCCCGTATATACTTACCTTCGTTCCATAAAGATTTTTGTTGCATGATTTTTTGGTACCAGTTTGTGATTACGATTGTTGTTTCTCATAAGTTTATCAATTTTTAGCTTTACATGTCTTTCTACTTATTTCCGGAGATGATTTTTTTTCCTTCCTTTCTTTTCTTGTTTTTCAAGTTTGTCGTTAAGTTGGTCGAATCTATCTTCTATTTTGTTCTTATTTTGATTCTTTTATTGTTTCCAAGCATTTATTCTTTGTTTTTATAACTCTTCTGTAATTTCATCGTGTTTTTTTGTAGTACAAGTTTTGGTCCACTTCAATCTTTGGCAAAATTAATTCCATTTCTGACAGGACAGTTTATCTTCTGTTTTTATTCTTTTTTTATGTCAAGGTTTTTGCTGTTTTTTTTTCTTTTTGATGAAACCTTTGTGCAAAAACTTTGTCTTGTAATCTTTTCTCTTTTTTTAAATATGGTTCTATTTCCACTTAAGTATGATTTGTTGTAACTCATGTCATCGCATTCGTTAGAAAAAATCATACGTCACTTATAACACAAATTATTATTAAGTTATCGTGTTTTTTAACAGTTTCTTTTAATTTACAATTAATTTTAAAATTTGAGAAATACCGTAAAGACTGTTTAGCCCAACACTTCACAAAAGTTTTTGAAAATTTAATTTGCAACAACTTTTATTTAAGCATTTTGTTTGAATAATTAATAAAATTGATGTAATTACTGAATAATCCACGTAATTATGAAATATCTCTAATTACTTATTAAATTAAAAAATGGTTTAAATATATGTAAGTTGTAGGGTAAAAAATTCGATTTAATGTTAAAAATAATGTCAGAAATTAATTGGTTGCTCTGATTATTAAATATTTTGAAAATGTACAATTATACTTTTAAAAATTTAAGTTTAAGGAATTTTGTTCTAAATTCCTAAATTTGATTGTTTCATTTATTTTGATTTTCAATAAATGAAATATATGGAGTTTAAACAGCTTCTGGCACCAAGGTAGCGTTTAATCAAATTTAAAAAGGTCATTTAAATTTCTATTATCCTTTTACGATATTTCCTATAAACGACTATAAGAACTTGCGATGTCATCGAAAAAGCATTCGTTTGCTGACGCATATAGTGCATCATTACTTAATAAGCCATGCAGCAGAAGGCCGAAGCCAAAGTTACGAGCAAAACGAACCCCTATCTGATATGTCAGCAAAGTGTCTGCGAATTTTATTTTATTGCTGTAAACGACTTCAAAAACTTCAAAGGGGAGATACGTATAAATTTTATAGAAAATAATCCTATTATTTACATGGCTTACGAAAATATCTTAAAATTGATAGCAATACTTATTGGTTTTATATAAACGTTTTAAACTTGTTTCATAAAAAAAACAGAGATTGAATAGAAGAAAACTTCAAAGAACAGTTGTAGGTAGATATAAGATGGGGTAGCACGTAAATTCAGCCTATTTACTTACATGTTCCTAATAATATTATACTTTTTCTGTTAATAAAAGTCAGATCTTTATGCAACTTACACTGCTGTACATTCTGCTTAGGTAATGACAAATTTCTAGTTCACTTAAATTCTTTGTAGAATATTTTATTTAGAAATCAGATTAGTTTTTTATAACGCTACAAAATTTATCGAATTAAACATTTATATTATATTTCAAAATTTTTAAATTTTTTAAATAGGTTATTTTTGTAGAAATCATAGAACAAAGTTTAGGTGAATTCGTAATCTTCACTGCAAAAAATTCTAAAAAACCAAAAACGCATCTAATCCATTGGCTAATTAAAAAAATACTTACGGTGTGAAATTATAAAGGTTCTTTATGAGCATTTTAGTCGGTACACCTAGCAATAACTTGTGCAGGCTGTAGGCCAGTCAAACTTTACACAAAAAAGGCATAATTTGCCTAGATATTTAAAAAAAATTTTTTTGAATAAACTACTGGCGCGTGTAGACAAACCACTACTTTTTAACAAAAAAGAAATATTGGGTTTTTATAGATTGTCTCATCAAGTTGACAATTAAATGAACAAAATTAATAATGAACGACGAACAACACACAATTACAATCAGGGACAATAATTACAACGGAACGATTAAATAACTGACAGATGATGTCATTAGCATAAATTAATTCTCTATCAATTTAACAAAATAGAATTAACAAACAAATGTCATTTGTCATTCATGCCAAAGAAATGAGTATCCAAAGGTAGAGAGTGTACATCTCCGTTCACTGACACAAGAGTTACTTAGAAGGGAGAGATATTTTGTTGAATAATCTTAAGCAATGCCGTACATCAGGAAGTAGTTCTGGAATCAACTTTAGACATTTGCACAGAAGACATCAATAATCACCCCTCTACAGTGGTACATGTTTTGATTACACTTAAGAGCTCTATCATAGTACTGTGTGAAGACCCTACAACATCTCAACAAGAATGTACAAATTAAAGGTTAATACACAACAACATTATACCTATCAGAAGCAGCAGCAACAAATTAGTCTTCAAATACCCTACGCTCAATACACAATTTTGAAGCACTCAGAAGAAAGTCTGTCAGAGCAACTGAAACATCCCCAGAGAACATCATATTTTTCTTAGATAAAAGCAAATCTTTAGCGGTAGTCAAATTGGTAGCCATCCTCGACCCCGTCGCTTTACGTAAAATCACATTAACGCGAGGTCAACTTGACGTAGTTCATTTTGATGTAACTTCATCTCAACGCCAGCTCATCTCATGGCATTATTGTGAATTGAGCCACACAATCACAAAGAGATGCATTTTAATTTTTTTAAATTGTTTTGATAAATATTTCTTTATACTAATTTCTTTTTGAAACATAAGTTTCTTTAATTGAATTTTTTTTTCAAATCAAATTTATGGTTTATAATATTTTATGATGCGTCTATTCTGTCCGATAAGAAATATAGTGTGCACTTCAACGAGAAATTGTTTTGTGCAAATAACTATTTCATTAATTATTTTTACTCTTAATAAGGATCATACGAACTTAAGAAGAATTTAAAATTTACCCAAGAAAGCTAATTGTCTGCAAACTAGTAACCAAACCCATTTGAAATTAGGCCTAATCTAAACAAACCTGAAATTAAAGACGTGAGGTCACCGCTCCAAGTCAGAGGTCAAAGGTCAGGTCACTCCGCCTAAGATCAGCGCCTAGACCTCTTGAACAATTTGACATATCGATCTCCAAAATTGGTTCAGCCGTTTCAGAGGAGAAGACGAACACACAGACAGACAGCGACACACACAGACAAACCGGGCCACGATTTTATGTGTGTAGATATTTGGAAACAACATTTTTTTCTTTATTTAATAAAAATAACGTAATCAATTAGGGCCTTTCCACCAATGTTTTGGGAGAATTATCATTGGTAGAAAAATTGCTTTGATTTATTGATTATGGAAAACAACGTTGAAGAAGAACATATCTGTATATTAGAACAAAAATGTTTTATTTCTTGAAATTGCTGTCAAAGGCGACTGTGGACTTTGTTTGTATCAGTTCTATATGTATATCATATAAACTAATGTTAGAAAGTTGACACAAGAGTACACTTTGAAATTTCAAAAATACGAGTCAAAATATGCATTGTGTTAGCATCACAGAATAAATGAAGTATTAGGTAGTTTCAGATAATCACAGTAACCATCATGAAGTTTTATGGTTCAGCAGCAAACTTAACTCTTCGTCTAATTCCAAAACTCATTTAATAACTCGTTAGAAAGTTTAGTGTTTCATTTAACTTTTAAAGATTATGTTTCTTGCAATAAAATTAAGAAAAAGTGAACAAAAATCATTCAGATCAAAAACTTTATTTGACCTCTTGATTATGGAAAAATAATTTACAAATTAGATCAGGAGCGTAAAAATTTGTATTTCGTTTTTTGTTCTACTTTTGTTGTTCATGTTGATTTATTGGTTTTAACTACCAAAATTTCAACCTTTAAAAACAATGTACGAAATCTGAACGAATGTGAATTTTTACGTTGAATCTTGTCTATGCCTGAATGTCACCCTTTACTCCTCGCTTGTCTCTTTGTCAATCGCTCGCTTTTTCTTAACCCGTACGAACATTTTTTACATCTAACATTTTAATAGTTCGTTTTAACATAAACTTTAACCAGACGTGATTGTCTGCATACAATAACCTGTTTAAACTGCTTTGATAAGATAACACTTTTTTTCCAGATAATGTTAATTTTGCATTTGAATTCTACAAATAAAAACTACTAAAGAATGATAAACACTGTATATCTTTTCTACAACAGCTTTTTTGTTTAAACTTTATACATGTATTTCGAGAGCTAAGCTCTCATTTTTAGCAAAAGACTGATGCTCAGTATTAGTTGAAATAAACAAGTTGTAGTGAAAACGATATGTTTATCAATTATTATTTACCACAGTATCATATTCAAGTTCTTACTTACAACTACTAATCATTAATTTTATAAATTCTACGTTTGATCTACTATAAATTTTAAATAATCATTTTTGATGCAAAATAAATTTTTATTATTTAAAATAATTATTTCAGTGCAGTATGTACTTACATATAATTTATTAATTTTTAGTGTTTTATTTGGATCACACAAATCCAGGAACGGCTTTTAAAAATGTATTGTTTCTGGTCACGTAGAGAATGGAAACTGTGAGTCCGACGTTATAGTTTGTGAGACAAGAAGTCACGTTAACGTTGAAACCAAATAATAAAAACATACACATAAGTGAGCAAACACACCGCGACAGATTAAAGTTTTACAATAAATTCTAAGTTATTCCGAATTTTGATAATATTTACATATTGAATGAAATGAAGTGCATAAATACCTAAAGGACTTGATTTACGGGTAACGGAAGGGTTGCAGCTACGAGGGTTTAGATGCGACGGAAACGGTGGTGTATTTTGGAAGATGAAACATTCTAATCAAAATAATTATTTCTAATAAACGCCAAAATCTGCGGGTTGTTACAATGAATTCTGTCTGATAGAAAACCGAATCTAAGTAGGTAATTGCATTTGTAGTACGGGAACTTTTATACAACAGTGTAACGCAAAAATGGGACAAAAAACTTCAATTCTCAAAATCGTGGAAAACTATTTATTTCTAAAAAAATTGGCAATTGCTGGGAGAAACAGCTTTACCTAATCTTTAAAACGAAAAATTTATTTAACTTTCTGAGAAATAAAGTAAGTGAGTACTGCAAACGCTTAACGCAAACGGAAACTTTTCAGACTACAAAAATACGAAATACGCTAGGGAGAATACAATGATACAGCAGAAACTTTATCTCATGGTCAAGCAAACGAACGGACTGCAGCTGTAAGATAAGGAAAGTCACGTACGCAAAAAAAAACGAAACAAACATTTCCGCTTGATGAAAATTCAACACAATTTAATTATGCAACATTGAGACTTATTGAGTATTTTAAAACAAAAATAGCGACGAAGGTCACAATACCATTCTTTCAAAAGTTGTTAGGTTTTCATAGAATTCGGTATCGTTCAGATTTTGATTATATTCTAGTTTAGAGGGAAAATGTCCATGCTACGTGGTTTGCTAATAAAGGCACCTAACCAAACGGTTCATACATCTCCAAGAACTACCATCATTGTCAAAACTAATGAATTTTAAATGTGTTTTGTGTTTTCTTAAGGTTATCATTCAATATTTGCTATTTTGGCAGGTGACTATTACTGTAAGATATTTAGCATTTGTTGGTTCGCACTTAAAGAAATTAACACTACTAAACTTTAGCAATCATCAGTATTAGCCAAAGAAGAACAAACAAGCTGTTTGTACTTTTGATCCCAAAGAAACCAATTAGTACCATTACGTAAATACTCTATTGGTTGGAATCTGTAATCTTTACTAGCAATATTCGTAACAATTGGTAAACTTTTATGATGGGATTATTTCGCAAATAGTTGATTTGTGGACCAATTTTTCCCTACAGTATAGGCAGCCGTGTTTACAATCATGCGTTTAAATATGCATTTTTATATTGAAAAATCTTCTGGGGATTTTAGTGGTTTGGAATTGCCAGTTACAATGATTTGTATGCATTTGCAAAAGTTACATCTCATTTCCGATTTGCTGACTGTTGTGAAATGGTGTGCATGGCAAATGCTGTCTAAAATTGAACAATCAGACATGTGCTTTGTAATATCAATTGAAGTAAAATCATCCCATTCTAATTAGGAAATAAGTCTTTGACTACAGTTCCTGTGTAAGAATCATTTTGTTATTTTTCTTGATTTTAATAAAATATTTGCTCTTGCGGGTTCTATCAATTGCAGGCATCTTTTATTGTTTGGTTTCCTTCTTGTGGGTTTTTCCCTTTAGCTTATTCTGCTAGTCATTGCAGACATACTCCGTTTTAATTAGTCAATGGATATTTAATTCTGGTTATGCTGGCAAGGATAATAATCCAAAAATTATAAAATATCGATGTGGATCTGGTATGACACCATCGTGAGAATTTCAACCTACCTTCGTCGGATCAAAGCTACTACCCAAGATAAGCCATTTATCTAGTCCTTTGTGAGTAGCCCAGCAACTGTTATCAGCAAAGTCCATTTTGGTGTTTCCTTTTTCTTTATTGGATAATAAAATATTAGATTTGGATACGGAAGCTGTCACATCTGCGGATTAACTGTCGAACACCGCAGATTTCCTAGTTAAAAAAGCTAACTTGTTTTATGCATGTCATTTATAAATTTTGTGGCGTCCTATGTATTCGTACCGTGGTCGTGACTTTAGCAACGTACCTTTTTACCTGATCAATTTTTGTGCGCTCCTAATCTATTTAAATAATCGACCAAGGTTCGGTACCCTCCGTAGTTGTTGTTGAATACATTTTGTACAATCGCTTGCAGGAATACTCGGTGCTACGACTGTCAAATACGTTAACCTATTTGGGGACGTTTGTGCCTCGTACCTTAACTTGCCATCGTGAATTGTTATTATCTGATAACGATATTTTGCTATTTATTTTAAATGATATTATTTGTTGTTGTGTCTATGTGTGTTTATATGTGTTAATTGAACTCTAGTCGCTATAATAATATACATATTTTTTATCCACCTACGGTTTGTTTCTGTGTCTACGAGTTCCTAGTGGCTCTAGATATTTTCTTATACGTAATCCTAGGTGGCGTTTCATAAATTTTTTGAGCAGCATAGAGGCTTTTATTTCGAACGATGTTCAGTCAACCCACGACCACTTCCGACTAAGAAGAGCTGCCGGTAGGCCTTCTAGCACTGTTATATATTTATTTTGGTTTATTTACAAATAAACCGTAACACTTCAATAAGCTTTGAATATAATTGAAATGTGTGTCTTACGACATCTTGTGTAATAGGGACACTACTGTACAGAAATACTTGGTTTTATTAGAACGAGTGTTCGAAGTGCATTCGAAGTTGTCGTTTAGATAACAATTTGCAATAAAACATTCAATCGTCGTTACAGTTATTTGTTGGCATTACTTAGTTTAATAAGCTCATACACACATGTGTGAATGCTGTTCGTAAATCTGCAATAATCAGTGGTTGTATTTGGTTGGCAAGAACCCGACAGATTGCGGTGTCAAAGCTGACATCAGAGAATCAATAGTTTTCTACAAATTTTGTATACAATTAGTAAATCACAAAGGGAAGTACGGATGGAATGATGGGTCATGGTGGACGAGACGTTGTTAAATTTGAAACGGGGTTTAAATAATTGATTTTAGTCTCTAACAATAGATGTATGTAACGAGAGCTCAAATAGAAAACTAGGCTGGGAAAGATGTGGAATTGAATTGACTAAATTATTTTTACAATGTACAAAAATTGACAAAAATAATTTCTAACCTAGAAAACCTTTGTATCAACTGATTAGTTTGTTAAAAAATTATCAAACGTCAAAAAATATTCCAAGATCTAGTCAGTCCAGTTTTTTTATTTGAACACTCCTTAATTAGTTGACATAATGGTAATTTTAAAGGGGGGGTTGTAATACGTTTTTAAGTATCAAATGAATTTTGCATTGTTATGTGTTGTATTATCGACTTAAAGAGTTTATAATGGTCCACCGTTTTTGTATTTTGTTCTTGAAGAAGGTGCTTATACCAGTTATACTAACCAGAAATTTACTTTGTCTGTCATTTTCTTTCCCAAAAATATTATTCTTGTTTCACCTCATCAGTATAGGTCAATTGGTCGTATGAGTAGTAGAGCAATGTATTCATATACAATAATATTTTAATATTAATTCATAATATTTGTAAAATGAAATCAATAGACACACTGATACATTTGACCTACGACTTCCAACCTTATCACTTACAATAATTTTAACAATAACATTGATCATGTTATGAGAACTTTATTCTTAAATTGACAATGCCACATATTTACGACATCCACGAGCTCGTCTTTATTATTTTATTCTTATGTTGTTTAAAAGAGACTATAGGAAAAATCGATGATGGTATTTTCCAAACTCTTCTAAAACTGAAAATAATTCTAATAACATTTTAGGGTACTATTGAGAGATTACGATGGTCTAATTCCGAATGACGCTTAAGCTTATCGCGCACTAGACCGGCACGGCACGGCACGGCGCTGCCCAGCGCTGGACAGCGACGCCTGAAGGCACCGCGCATTGTTCCGGCTGCAACAGACAGGTTGCGTGCGTCGTTTTCTTTTCAGTTTGATTGAAGTAGTGACTGATCGATCATGTTTGACAGTGATAGTTCTGATGAAGAATTGAGCGTAGTGACTACGTTATTAGCAGATGAGGAAGAGAAAACAAAGTAAAAAAAATGGGGTTCATCCCATAAATAAAAACGATCAAAGTTTGGAGAGTTTCATCATCTGTTTGACGATCTGAAACGGGACGAAATAAAATTTTTCAGTACTTTAGGATGTCGTATGAAAAATTTTCTGAATTAGTTGATATACTACAGTCGGAATTGACATTCCAAAATACTTCATTTCGAAGAGCTATATCTAAAGAAGAAAGGCTGGCTGTAACATTAAGGTAAACACCATTTAGTAAATCATGGTGTGTTTCATTTATATACGTTTATTATATATTTGATCGATTTTCAATGTGAAACGAAAATGATACAGTCTATTCTTAGAACAAAAAATATTTTAAAGTGGATAATCTTTAATACTTGATTGGTTAAAAATAAAACATTGTCACTTTAGCACTGCGAAGTATTATTGTCAGTGTTTGGAACACTTTCGTAATCATCCGAAGAGGAAGGCAAAGTTGTTATTTGTTGTTGAGAATATCTTGAGGAATCTTGTGTGGCCTGTGGTTGACGATATACATGTTGCTGTAAGTTTGCAGAATATGGCGGCAATTGAAATGGTTGCTGATGTTGCTGATACTGAGTTTGTGACCTAGTTACCTGATTTGCTTGACAAAATTGTCCGAATTGAGAGGTTTGCTGAATCTGAGTGGAAAAAGCTTCTCCTCGACTATTCATAGAGTTAATATTCAAATTTCTTGTTTCTGCGTCACTTACTATTCCGAATATTTTTGATTTGACTTCTATTTGCAATTGTGGAGATAACGTTTTCACCGTTGCGGCAATGCAGTCGAAAAATTTTGTAATAGTCTCTGCCGGGGAATCTGATTCAAAAGCTGGATGTTTTCGTTACTTTTTCATTCAAATAATTTTGAAGTACTTCTGCAGTTGATAGGTTCGTTTTGATTTAAGTTTAGACTTCCGTGACGTTGAAATTTTCGATTTGTCTGAAACATCAACACTGCAAGGTCTTGAAATAGAGGAACCACTTGCATTGCTGGCGGGACTGGCAACATTATCAACATGGTCTTCTTCGATATGATAATTTTCCTGCTCGTACCTTTCACTTTCTGATGAATCAGAATCATCAACATTGCTGATTTGCTTCCTATTTGCCATGAAAGGCCGAAGAAATGTCATTTGTTTGTCATATCGCCACAACCTTTTTTTTAATGATCCTTGTCCACTTTTAGTTTCCTGCGACTTCAAAGACTTTCGAAAACTGTCTCTCAACGAAGCCCATCTTTTTACATTCGAAACTAAAAAAAGAACTTAAAACCCACATTTTTGCTATTTAAAACCGTTTTGTTTTAGATTCTTTGCTACAGGAGACACGTTTCGAACCATTGCGTTTAGTTACCGGCTTGAGAAACAACAGTTCGTGAAATAGTTTATCAAACTTGTGATGCTATATGGGAAATATTACGACCACTGGTCATGCCATCTCCTTCAGAAGAAATATGGAGAAAAATGAACAAGAGTTTCAGAGATTATGGAATTTTCCAAATGCCGTTTGTGCCGTCGATGGAAAACACGTAGTTACTGATAAACCGCCCAATAGTGGCTCCATGTATTTCAACTATAAGAAAACGTTTAGCATTGTTTTACTTGATTTGTGGATGCTCATTGTAAATTCACCGCAATTGACGTAGGCGCTTATGGAAGAAACAGCGATGGAGGAATTTTGCCAATTCGACATCGGAAAAATTATTGGCAAATGTGTTAAAATTACCTCAAGACAAGCCTTTACCTGGTACTAATGACATGATGCCTCATGTTTTCGTCGGAGATGAGGCTTTTCCTTTACACAGAAATTTAATGAGACCATCCGGGAAGGGATATATTGAATAACGAAGAAATTAAAATATATAATTACAGACACAGTAGAGCCAGACGAGTATCAGAAAATGCTTTCGGAATTTTAACAAAAGATTTCGTATTTACCAAAGACACTTGCAAATTATTCCTGAGCACTTGGATAAAGTTGTACTTGCTACATGTTGTTTACATAACTTTCTTCGAAATGATACATGCAGTTGGACCGAAGCAGACGAAATTACTCAACCTCCACAAGGTTTAAGAAATATATCTGGAATAGGAGGATCTTCAACTAGAGATGCATTGGAGACTAGAAATAAATTAAAAAACTACTTTTCTGGTGTCGGTTCAGTGCCGTGGCAAACAGAAATGGTTAGAAAAGGCAAAAGAAATATTGAATAGTTGGTTTGTTTTTTTTAAATATGTGCTAGGTTATTTCAGTATTAAAATATAAATAAAACACAGAAAATACTTACCGGTTTCTGCATTTCTTTTGCAATTTCCTCCCATATATTGTCTTTTATTTGTTGGTTATGGTAGTTCTTGCTGGATACATCATAAATGTCCGTATATTTCTGAACCAACAATATTAATTTTTCCTCGACATTTCAATTATATTAAAATAAACTATATTATTATTAATATAAGAATACATACATGTGTATCTCCATCAACTTCATACAAAAACTGCCACACACTGCAAAACAATGACAAAAACACGTGATTGAATCAGCTAAAGCCGGCCGATACCGATAGGTGACCCGCACACTTGTCCGTCACCGCACAGCCTGCCCCGTTTTTTACGGAAAGGATCGGAGGCGAGCAATCCGTTCCGGCGACATCCGTGCTGTGCCGTGCTGACCGGAGTAGTGCGCGGTCACCTATTTATCTGCATTAATTTAATCCTGACCGTTTTGACGGGACGCGCCGTGCCGTGCCGTGCCGGTCTAGTGCGCGATAAGCTTTACGCAGGTGGTTTAGATGAAAATGGCGAACCTATTTATATTGGTCAAGTTTTATATTACGATAAACTATTAACGGCTAAAATTTATCCTAGTGATAGAAATGCTTATTATACTTGGGGAACTGAATATTCAACTAGAGAAAACGTTAAGGTATTTAAAAACGAATTTTATTTTATAATATGTACTTTATGGTTGTCCATAGATATTATGCTCACTTTATCCAAAAAAATGAGGTGGGTAGATACAAAAAAAATGAGTTGCATTTATTAATAAACACACATTTAATCAAAGCTGGCTTTGAGCCTACTTACGATACATACATTGGTCGTGCTTTCCATAAAATGCAAACTTTGGTTGGTAGAATACGAGCAGGAAATGCGGCTCACTTAAATATTGGTCTTCTCGTGTCTGTACCATTAAAAAAAGTTATTTTACCATCGTTTCAAGTTCTAACTTATGATCCTAATTATTACAAATCTATAAGCAACAACAGTGGAACATGCACCAAAACATTGTATTAAAAACTTAAACATATCTTTTATTTTGGTTTTTCTATAATACATTTATTGAATTACTCAATGTTTTAATATTACAACCCTGTCACAGTGTCGAATTTCTGTACTGTTGGTATCCGGTACATAAGTAAGTATTTCGAAGGAATCTAAGATAACTTCTTTTCCATCTGAGCTAATGTACAAACCTAAGTTAGAAGCTGGAGCACCAGAAACTCGAATTCTTCCAACTAAAGTTTCCTGTTTGTAAAACGCTCTACCTATATATAAGTCGTAAGTCGGTTCCCATCCGCCTTTAACTAGACGGTGATTCATAAGTTTATGGATTTCATTTTTGGCTGTTTGCACCCACTTGAATCTATCAGGGATTTTTGGTGCACAATATCTAAAAGTCAATTATATATGTAGTCATCTATAAAAATATAGCAACCAAGAGGTACTTTAATATTTGTTGTTGCTGACAATTCATAACCCCATGCAAAGTACGCTTTTTTGTCGTTTGCGTAGATTTTTGCTGGTAGTAGTTTACTTGCGTACAATACTTGCCCTATGTATATTGGTTTCCCGTTAACATTTTGTCCGCCAGATAAGGCATCAGTAGGAATTTCACCGTCAAAGTCTTGCCAGTAATATTCTAGAAAAGATTGTTTAATAGAGATTTAAGAATATGATACATCAAACTCACCTTCATACAAAAACCCGTTGGTTTTATGTATTTGGTAAAGACAGCTTAACAAAAGTATAAGCAAAAATTCTTGCAAACATCGCATGGTAATTGTCGTAAACAGCTTTGAATATGAAAGTATAATAATAGTTATTTTACTTATTTTGATGCCCTTAGGAGAAGGTTATCTGCCTATAATAGAAACAATCTAAAACAAACAATATTGTTTTATAATTAATTAGATGTTAAACAAGTAATATAATTAAAACGTATTTAGAATTCGGTCTGTAAGAATTTCTTCTTGGTGATTGACTTCATCATTTGACGAATAAACTTAAACTAACCTTCGGTTCACTTTAATTAAGCTTTCACATGAGAGGAGGGGGTGGGGGCAAATCCTTGGCAATTTTAACGGGTTAAGTAATATGTATCAGCTCTTCAGGCGCTTATGGCCCATGATTTTTAAAAGTTTGTTCTTCCATTGTTCTCATCCTTGGCTATTTCTTTCCATCTTCTCTCCAGTCCCAATTTTTGTAAGTGTTCCATAACACAACTATCCCAGTTTTGTCAAGGTCTGCCTTTCTTGTTTCTTCTTCCTGGGTTTTCTTGGTAAATGTGTTTAACAACTTCTTCTTCTGGCAGTCTTATTAAATGTCCTAACCATCTTAATGTGTTTCTTTTTAAAATCTCCAATATTAAATTTTTCTCATATAGTCCTTCTATTTCGTTATTTTCTCCTTGCCTCTCTCCTTCATATATTTAACGAAGTATTCCTCTCTCCCATATTCTTAGTTTTATTTCATCTTTCTTCACATCGATTTCAATGCTGTGGCTATTCGTTTGTTTATTTCTTTTTGATTTTTCCATCACTTGTTATTTCTACACCCAAATATTCTACGCTGTTTACTTTTACTAATTTTATAGAGCTTGAGTTTGCACACACACCACTAGCTCCGGTTATCTTTTCTATGGTTGTTACCCTAACACCATATAATTTGATTTGTTTTTATTTATTTTCAGCCCTACTTCTCCAGCTTCCTTTGCAAACCTGCTCACTAATTCTTTAAGTTCCTTCCTCGTTCTTGTTAAAATAACTACATCTTCGGTGATTTGAGTTTCTGAAAATAGTTGCTTTCCTATTTATTATGCATTTTCTTATCACTCTTTCTAGTGTTATATTAAATAGAGTAGTTGACAAAGGATCTCCCTGTCTTAACCTATTTGTTGTTTCAAACTTCTCTGGATATTTTACTTCATTCAGTGTTTTGGTTACTTTCTCCATCTTGATTTTATCATATGTTTGATGAAAATCTATGAATACGGAATATAATTTTTTTCCCAGCATTTATTTTGTATTTGCCTAAGACTAAAGATGTGATCAGTAGTTGCCCTATTGCTTCAAAACCCGCTTGGTATTCTCCTAACTCTTCTTCTGACTTTTTTGAATTCTGTTGTCAAAATTTTCCCAAATATTTTGTAACAACTATTCATTAGTGAGATGGGTCTATAATATTTACATTTTGAGTGTTCTCTCTTCTTATATATTCGATTAGTTATTGAGCTTTCCCAATCTTCTAGCAACTCTTTTTTTTGCCATACCTTAATTCATTCTTTTATGTAATTCTTCTCCACCATGTTTTATAAATTCATTCACAATTTTATCAGCTCCTGTCCCTTTGTTACTTTACAATTCTTTATTACTTCTTCTATCTTTTCTATCCGGGGCATTTCCGTATCATTCTGATCTAATTTTTGGGTTTTTTTTCAACTGCTTAAGTCACTTTTTCTTTACCTTGTAAGAAACCGACAATGTTATAATTCAAATTTGCCGCCGAGAAAAAATTATCTCACGGCATAAAATTTGCATCGTTAAACACAAACGTCGTGCTCACCGCCCCACTTAAAATTACCCCCATGCAACCGCTTCTTACTCTTCCGCTTGATATAAAGCTCCCTATTTAAACGCGAGCGCAATGCCAGAAAGACACTTTTTCTTTGACTTTTTATTAGACCTCTACTTCTATTTCTAATCCGACTTGACTTCTCAACTTAACTCCGTCCGCATTCGGTCTAAATCCCAAACCCCAAATCTAAAACCGTCTAGAGCTATCCGCCACTAACTCAAATACAGCTGCAAATGCTGATTTAAATCGGTACGGGAGTGGCAACTCCTAACTCAAAGACCACTGCAAATGCTGATACAATTCGTTATTAATCCAAATAGCCAGTATCTACTTACTCCTAACCCTAAGCACTGTAGCTAATCTCTTTGGTAGCAGCTGCTTTTCTCCAAAACCGTTTTATTTAGAACTAGCCGTTTCGTATCACTGACCCCTCGAGGGTAGCTAATCTATTTGATAGCACTTCGTAGTAGGCGTGCTGGCAGACGATGACCTAGGCAAAGTATCACCGCCACCAAACCGTCTTCAACACCAAGCACAGAACTTCGCATACAAACATGGCTCACTTGCAAGGCATCACCGTAAGAGTA
Organism: Abscondita cerata; assembly: GCA_030710515.1. Lineage (NCBI taxonomy): Eukaryota > Metazoa > Arthropoda > Insecta > Coleoptera > Lampyridae > Abscondita > Abscondita cerata. Next base: position 128,298 of record JALBCR010000902.1, on the reverse strand, counting down.
CAACCACTAGGCATTCTGGGCACGTTGAGACGGACTTTCGTCGTTTGCCAAGCCGCAATAATAAACTCCATAGTGTATGCTATAACAAGCGAGCGCCGTAGACAGAAGTTCTAACCAATAAATTTAAAAGCGGGTGTAAACGGACGCTAACGATAAATAATAATAATTTACCTGTTTCAGTGAGACACTAGCACCAGACATAGAAACCACCCTCCTCCACCCAAGTCTTTGTTTAGCTAGAAATTTCGTTGTGTAAAAACGTGGAGTTTCAACCGCCAACCGTACTAGCACGGCGCCGCATTCCGACTAGCCGTGTCTAAGCTGCCGCTGTTCCAACCGCGACTGGCGAAGTATTCCGCGTATTAAATATACGTTGTAAATAAATCCCCTGTATATATATATATATATAAGGGGATATATATATATATATATATATATATATATATATGTATATATTTACTTACGTGAACGTTTTCACGAGTCGACACTAGATGTCGAAAAGTACTCATCATTTAAATATATATATATATATATATATATATATATATATATATATATATATATATATATATATATATATATGTAATAACCACTAACGTTGTAAGTAAATGTAAATAGACATCTTAAAAGCAAACCCTGGGCATTATTTTTTGCTTGAAGCTACCCGCGTGCAGAATATAAATTTTGTTACGTCACCTTTTCCGTTCCAACTACAAACATACCCGGCAGTAAGAAATAAAAAGGTGCACGTTTACAACCTAATACTTTTATATACATATTTCTTCTATTTCTTTTTCAATTCCTATTTTTTATACCTTTATCATTTTGCATTATTGTTACTTCTGGACTTTATTTGCTCTCTTATAAAACTTTCTTACATCTTTTCTATTGCACTTCTATTCCAATTCTTTCAACAACATACTTTGTTATTTTCTTTTTTTTTAATTTATTATTATATTTTACTTTCTTTCTTATTTTTCTGTATCTTTGTTTATTTTTGTCATTACGGTTTTGTAAGAATTGATTTCTTATTTCTTTCCTTTCTTTCGGCATCCTTTTGCATTTCGTATCAAACCAGTCTTTTTTCCCCTAGGATTTACTCTGCTTATCTTACTGTTTGCTTCTTTAACTATTATATTTTGTATTTCTGACCACTCCTTGTTTACTTCTTTTTCTACTGTCTTCTCTTGTAGTTTTTTTTAATGTTTCTCTAAAAGTTTAAGTATAGAGGCATACGTTTGTTGAATAGATAAAGTATAACAAATGTATGGTGTCTTGGTGTCTTACGAGTTGGTTAAACCAATGTCGGTAAGTGTTTTGAAAAACAAAACACGGGTTTGACTCCAATTGCTGTCCTTTTTCATTTTTGTATTTTTAACTTTGTCGGGTTAGAAATTTGAAAAGTATAAACTGATAATTTTGAGTTACAAATAGTAGTACTAAAAATTGAGTTACAATATTTATAATAAAGTTGATTAAAAATAAAAGTTACGACAATCGTAATTGAACCCGTTTTTTTTTCTAAAACCCTACTTTATTCTCTAAAGCGTTTATAACTACTTATCTATCTGTATTTTTTTATTAATATACGGATTAAGCAGTCAGATTATCACAAAAATATTATATACTAGTATTTTGTTTTTCTAACAATATATGTTGTATATTGTGTTCAAATTGAGCTAAAAAAAAGATATGCGACAATTTTAAATTTATCATAGTAAACGATTATGTCAACTCTTCCGTGGGACACGCGGTATTTTATACTATAGTATGTCGGTATGTGGCATGCTTGCGCCTCGATTATTGTTTTAAACTTTACTATGTTTTATGCAAAAAAACAAGTAAGTGAACCGTTATATTCTATAGTTTGTTTCTGTAAAAATTGAGATTAAAAGAAACAATATCATTATAGAAAAAAGTAACATAACACTTTACTGTGAGTTAGGTTTCTACCAAGTTTAATTAGGGTTTTCTAGAAAAGTGAATTTTTAGTTTACACCTACATAGTTTTTTAACTCCTTCCTAGAAAGAAGATACTATGAAATGGTTAACATTTTTGGAGATATTGACAAAACCCGTATTCATTTTCTTCAATAAATAAAAGAAAAGTTAAAATTTTGAAGGTATATGAACATGAACATAAGACTCTATTTATTTTTATTCTTTAATTTACAATATCTCAAAGTATTGGATTCATGATTTACAGTTTATGATTTAACAAAATTTTAATTTCAAAAAATAAAATAATCGAACGTACACTTTTTTACAAATATGAATAGCAATTTATATAACGTTACATGCACGACATTTACGCTACTAATAATGTTCCGCTATAAATTTTTTCTTGATACATATTTAAATTTTTTAAAATTAGACTACCTTGGTGACGTGTAACGTGCCACCTTCGAAGTGTTTTCAGTAGCGACTTCTTAACCCTGGATCGTTTCTACGATGTTTCCTAACTTTTAGTTGTTGTTCTCCGTTTACTTCTTCTGATTAAATAGTTTATAATTTTATTCAAATAAAGACTTTGTTTAAAGACGAACAAAGTTTAATTTACAACAATGCGGTGGTTTACAACAATCGGGGGTTCCTATAATGCGCTGATTTTATTCATACTGTACCCATTTCTAGTAATTGAGTTAATTAAATTTATTAGTATAACACGTCTTTTATTATTAACAAAGAAACATTTTATATTAATTGTTTTATGCATGTGTTAAAAAAACCACATACCTATCATTCTTCACTGCTCAAAACCGTCTCTCCCTACTTTTACTTTACTTTATCACATATGCACACCAATCGATATATTTTCTTAACATACAATAAACCACTTATATCTTAGTACTAAACATTTTATATATTTTTTCATCTATACATTAAATAATATGGCTTTATGCAATTACTGCAATATGTTGTTTCCAATAGCATTTTCTGTACATTTAGCTTTAACTACGTGTTACGGTTAGAAGGTAGAAATTTTACCCTATCAACGAAGAGTACGGCATGAGGTTAAACTAGTAGGAAACTGGTCTAAAGAAATTTGTTATTAAGAGTTCAAAGTTCTAATAGCTGACCAGAGAGAGCTAACGACAAACTGATCTGTAGCAGCTATTCTGCATCGTACAAAAGTAGCAACAAAAATTATTCAGGATTACAAAACCGGAAATGGAGCTCACTATTAAACACGTTATTTTCAATTAACATTTAAGAAAGGACACAAGTTATAGTTACCACAGTAATCATATCACACAGTAGTTCAAAGTTATCCGACAAATTACTATTAAATCATGCACAATACGGCACTGTTTAATTCGCGTAGTTAGATGGCATACTCGATAGTACGCGTATGTGTATGATAGTCTATCAAAATTATAACTCTAACATAAACATTTGTAAAAGTTTTAAATTCGGACTTTTTTATTTGTGGTTTTGGTTTATTATATAAATTGTTTTCTTTTAGAAGCGACAATACTCTTTTTTATTTTATGTTCCTGTGTTTTTGTGGGTGGTTGTGTATGTGTCTACGAATTTCAAATTGTGGGGTGCAATTTGGTACAACTTTGGCATTATAGTTTTGAGTATGATTGCCGTAGTTCTGTTTGCGCCTGGCAAAAATTTTTTAACTATTATTAACAAGACACTTCTCGTTCGGCATTCAAAGGTTGTTAGGTTGTAACTTTTATTTATCTATTATAAATTCTCCTTATTACATTAAACGATTTTAATGTACGCGTTTTGTAGTGGAAACTGTATATATTACTCTTTGATTCACCCCGTATATGTATTCTGCATTTATGTATATCTATGGAAGAAATACAAGGGGTTCACTCTTCTATAGTACGAATGTGCAAATTACCGAAATCCCTTTAACGCCATCTTAATGGTTAGCATTTTTTTACGGCGAACGTGATGCACTATTTGTGCAATTATCTACATTAAAAATACCCAAAATTTATTTTGGTAAGTTTAGATATATTTGTTAAAATTTTCCTTATTTAATTGTTTTGTTTTGCTTTAGGGTTTTTTCCTTTATTTACCTCAATGTTTACTTTTTACCTTGAATTTTTATCTTACCATTAACTGTATTCAGCATCGTCCATTGTAACAGAATTGAAACTGCGCAACTCATGCAAGATTTTGAGGATACAATCGAAGAATTGACTTAAGAAACCAATTATTGATTTATTTATTTACTCCTGAAATTCAAAACACAAATTCAGCTTATCGTATCTCCAAGAAGGGTCAACGAACTACGCCAACTTGCTGAATACCACATTGTACGTTTAAATATTAATACTGTAAATACTTTATTTGACTAAATTGCTTTAACGTTTTTGTTATACATTGTGAAAACGTTACTGCAAATTTATTTAAAATTTATGTTTAAAATATTTAGTTTTATAATTTACATATTGACTCTCATGGAAACTATTTACTTTTCATTCATATTGAACCCGTTAACTTTCGTTTGTGTATAAAATTTTGTTTCTTAGTTAGGTGTGTTTCCAAATTATTTATTTATTTATCGTGTTTTTTACATTTTGGCCAAGAAATTAAAATGTAATGGCATACCTAAACAATATCTATACGATATGAAAGTGGGTAAGTATTTGTCCGATTGTTTTACATTTCATTTCGGTAAGTTTAATTATTTAAAAAAATTGGAGACCCCTAACTTAGAAAACGTTACAGTCTAATATGCAATTACGTGAATATTCCTGCACAATACACTAGATTGTAAGTTAGAAAATTAGTCACGTAACATGCATCTTACGATACTTTAAACTACAAATAGTTATCTTCAAGCATTATTTAACTTTAGTGCTAAATGATTATATACATTTTACTACTGTTTAAATTTTTTTTAATTTATATTACAAAAACAATATTAATCATTTAAGTTTTTAACTCAAATAAAATTTTTAAATAATTGTTTATTAACTATCTGTACCTACTAATTATTCTAGTTCTACAGCAGCAGTTTCAGATTATTTACAATGGATTACCTAAGGTTTTCGTCTATGGACTATTTGTTGTTTGTTTTTATGCTTGGGGTGAGTTGCATCATTGGCATTTACTTTGGTTGTTTTCACAAACAAACAACAACGAGTGACTATTTACTAGGCGGGCGAAAAATGAAAGTATTTCCGGTTGCAATGTCTTTAGTTGCCAGGTAAATTTGTTGCAATGTTATTGATTCCATATCTTACATTGAGATTTTAGTACCCTTTCTGGTATTGGTCTGCTTGTTATACCAGCTGAAGTCTATATGTATGGCACACAGATATCGGTCATGTTAATTTCGATATGTATCATGTCGATTATTAATAATTTTGTGTACTTACCGGTGTTCCACGCGATGGATTTAACTAGTGTGTTCGACTACTTGGAAATTAGATTCGATAAAACCGTAAAAAGAATTTCATCATTTTTATATACCTTTTCATGCATTCTTTTTATGCCTTTTTTAATATATGCGCCAGCCCTCGCTTTTAATCAAAGTAGTATTCAAATAGAACCTAGCCTGACTTATTGTATGCTATGTTTTTCAGTGTCTGGTATTGATCTGCATATTATTGCACCCGTTATGACCGTTATATGTGTATTTTACACTACAATTGGTGGAATTAAAGCTGTTGTATGGGCCGATACTTTACAATTTCTGATCACACTGTGTACATTAACTCTCGTGTTGGTAATGGGTATAGTATCCGTAGGAGGATTTTCAGTTATCTGGGACACATCAAAATCCGGAGAGCGACTAGAATTTTTTAAGTAATTATTTCATTCGGTGACGTATCAGAAATTGCAATTTTATTTCAGCATGAACCCTAATCCAACTTTAAGAAATTCTTTTTGGTCTGTATTCATAGGAAATATTTTTACTTGGTCAAGTCTCGTGTCGGTTCATCCTTCTGCGGTTCAACGATTTATTTCCGTACCAAAATTACGCGATGCCAAAATGTAAAGATAAAATTAAAATAGAAATATTTTTAAAACCTTTTACTTTATAGGGTGTTAATTATATTTACTGTATTTACTGTAGCCGCGAAATCAGTAAATCTATTTTCCGGTCTAATTGTTTACACAAAATATGTGAAATGCGATCCTTTTACTGCTGGATACATGCAAAAACCTGATCAAATAATACCGTACTACGTCAGAGATGTTGCGGCAGAAATACCGGGAATTAGTGGACTGTTCGTTGCGGGAATATTTAGCACAGCTTTAAGGTATGTTGTATTTGCAATATAATGCACAATAAATTTTAGATTTCAGTTCTCTATCTACCCAATTGAACACAGTGTCGGGTATACTGTACTTAGATTTTATCAGACCGAGTTTGTCTTTAAATATTTCCGAAAATAAAGCGAGCACCATAATTAAACTGTTAACAATTATGTTTGGACTGATAAATGTTGGCTTTATATTTCTGATTGAAAAGCTTGGGTCTGTTTTTGAATTATTTCACCTAGGAATTGGTATTGCGAGTGGACCTCTGCTTGGTCTTTTTACGTTAGGAATGCTATTTCCAGTTGTTAATAAAAAGGTAAATTTTTTTTATTACATTCACGGTTTGGGGAAAAATTTTTAAATCCCTTATTAATTTGTTTTTTCACATGTGTGTAAAAATCTTTTGACATATCAGGTTTATTAGAACAGTATTGATATATTGTAACCCACTCTACTTATTTACCTCTTCCTTTCTTCCATCCATTTTATACCTTTTCCATTATTTCTTAGCAGAACTTCATTTCTCACTTACTCACTCCTTAATTCTCTACACTCATCTACCATGTGCTCTACATTGTGCGCTACACTCTTCCAATCTTCCACACATCGTACACATCCTTTCTTCATCTTTTCTCTAAAATTTGTTTTTATTTTTTCATTTCCAAATCTATACTTTGCTACCATACGTTCTCTTTTATATTTAATCCTGGTGTAATAAATTTTGGTATCTCTTCCACCATTATGTATTTGTATTTTGTGTTATACTTTGTTTCTTTTATTTTATCTCTCTTCTTGTTTTCTTTGTTATTCGCAATTCTACCTTCTTCCAACATTCATATAAAATTTCATTATCTTTTCTATTTTCCATCCTCTCCTGAAATCTTATTGCTCTCCTCCCTGCTTGTTCTCTTATTTTTTCTATTTTTAATTCTTTCTCTATCCTGGTGTTTCCCTCTCCAAAGCTAGCGTCCATCTCCAAAATCTTTCCTGTATTCTCTCCAGTTCTTTCCATTCCCTTCATCCCCAAATCTCCGATCTTTACATCATCACACTTTTTACTATTTTCTCAAATAATTTCTCCCATAACTAACTACTGATAACTCAAATGAGAAGACAGGTTAAACTTTACGTCAATTTTACACTTTTAATTATCTCGAATTATGACAATTAATCTCATATTTTCACTATGTGTCTTGGAACTGACTTGCTCGACAACTTGAGTTTTTACTACCAAAAATTATGTAACGAATAAATAAACTTGAAATACATAAAAAAAACAAAAAAAAATAAACACACACTATGCGTACTATATGATTTGAATTTTATATCCTCTTACCTTCTTGTGGCTAAAAGAACAATTAACATTACAATTAATAACTCCAAGACTGATCAAACTTTTCTACTACTTCTAGTTATAGCAACATTATCAATTTTACTTTTACTATCATGTGGAGAAATTTCTAATCTATTGACAGTTTTTACTTGTGCCACACAATCAACTCTACTCTATCCCTTTATGAGCTTCAGGATTTGTCCCAATAGTCATTCGAATCGTTTTTTGTTATTATCTCCTACTAATACCAACTGTCCCACATTGATTAAAGTAGTCCTGTTTGGAAGTATTTCTTCCTGAAACGTACTTGGAGTTCATGTCTGCGTTTCTTGAGCCTTTCGTACTGTTCACGCAAATCTTTTCCAGTAATTTTCTTACCCTCTGGAAACTCAACTTTTTTTGTCTCTCGTAAAAAATACATTGGTGTGAGAGGTTGCAGATCATTGAAGTTTTTACTAATGGTTTCCGGGGGTCAATCATTGATGGTAGCTAAACAATAAACATGTTTGTAACTCGTCATAGGTCAGCTTAGCTTTTCCCAACATCTTTTTAAGAAGGTCTTTGACCGATTTGATGATGTACTTAAAAAGACCAACTTGCTGTCGGACAATTAAAAGTCCACTAAATCTGCTTGACGTTTGATTCCTTTTTGACTGCCTTTTAGCCCATCTTCTTAAATAACTCTTGTGTAGCAACAAAATTTAAGCTATTTTTGCTGTACAAGGTCACTGGCTTTCCGTGAATTAACACAAACCGCTCTAGAGCGTTAATGAAGAGAAAAGTACCCATGAATGTCATCAAGTCTAATGATATACAACGGTAAAATCCAGAAGTAGAAATAACAATCAAAACTTTGCTTCCATTCTTCAAGTACAGTGGTTCAATCATGTCCACGCCTACAGTTGTGGTAATCGGTCACGCGTTCCACTAAAAGAAATGTCCTTCAAATTTTTGACATGTCGTACCTTTGTTCAGTTATTCTGCTACTTTGCGTAATTTAGAATCTTTCTCGTAAATTTCCAATAAAAAACTGAGTTCTTGTGTGTCCAAAAAACTTGTATGCGCTCATGTTTATTTGTTGACTAAGCAGGTGCTTTTTAAGGAATAACAATGACCATTTTAATGAGTTCAGGTAGTTTCTCTGAGTGATGAATGTCTTCACGTGGTACAATCCAACTTACATTTTTACGACTGGCAGTCCTTTAAATTTCGGCTCGCTATTTTACATTTTGTTTTGTAATATAATTTTAATAATATTATCTATCTTTGGCCTACGTATTTCTCGATACATAAAAAGTTAGCCCGAGTTTCAGTTGAGAAAAGCAACTAAGCCGTTTAAGGGTTCACGTTCCTATATCAAAATTCACCAATTTACAAGACCTCTATGGGGTAGAGCGTTGTCGGTCGAATAGAGCAACACTTTGTATAATAAATATTTCTTACATACCAATATTATCTAAAAAATTAAAAATAGAATTTACAAAATTGAACATATTTACTTCACATAAAAATCATAATATAAATTCAAAATATTTTTTAGTAATTTAAAAAACAAAATTGTGGCAAATTGTATATTGGATAAACTAAACAACATTTATACAAAAATTAAATCAACGTAAAATTCAATTAAAACTAATTTAACTTACCCACAAAAACTGAATACTGCTTTATCAAACTATGCCTGTTGACTATAAAACTGATATTGAAAAACCTAACTTATCATAATCTAATCTAATTTAATAAATAAAATTAATAACAAACAAATACCTAACATCAGAATTCTTAATAAAAACTTTATATAATAACAATTCTTTAGACCCTATGAAGTAGTTGTTCTAACCAACTTCACTATAGTCCAAACATTTATCCAAGGAATGTTGTAGGTTTTGTTTTTAATAAAAATGTGTGTTTGAAATAAGAGGTGTGAACAATTTGATCTTAAATAACTTAATGTAAATACATATCCTTTATTCATCAATGAATTCTATTTTAGTTTATACAGGTGCGTAGGAATTTTATCTGTCGCTAACCAAATGTATTAATTTATATTTTTAACATTTTAGATAGATACTTTTAATTTGCAAAGTTTAAGGAAATAACTTAACGAATAAAAAATTAATTTAAGTTGCATCGATGCAACTTAACAAAACTTTTTATAAATAGTAAAGAATAATAATAAATTTTTGTTGTTTATAATACACCATACAACCAAGAAATTGTTACGGTTTATTTGTAAACAAAATATAAAATGCGATCAGTGTTAAAAAACCTGGCCAGCAGCTCTGTTAGTCGCAGAAGAGTCATGGATGTTCTTGCTAGTTATTAGGTCGAAGACTTTCACACTGCAAAAAGAGATAAACAAAAACGCACCACTTAGTAAATTGTGTAAAAAATATTCTGGTGTAATTAGAAGCTCCAAGACAGAAACAACAGTATTCTAGTAAACATATAATTTTTGTCAAAGGACTAGACCATAAGAACACATAAATTAAGTAACATAGACAATAAATATAAAGTAAACAGAGACACACTATCAATTATTTCATTAATTAAGACAGTCGAAATATTTGTTCTTGTAGGAAAGTACAAGTACAAGTACGTGTCACCCATACTGATGTTAACGTTACACAACAAAAAACAGGAATTACGTGGAGTACCGGTTCTCGACCACAAATTTGACATAACAGAACAAAACACAATCACATCAATTTAAGTAGTTAAATTAACGTCGAACTACAAGTACAAACGCGGGTGCATATAAATTAATAAGATGAAACATGCAATTGTTTCCAACATATCTGGTTTGTAGATTACAGTCCTCCGACAATAACTTCGGCAGGTTTGCTGTTTATATACGATTGAAGGGTGAGATGAAAGAAGTAGATAGCCACAACAGGAACAAAGACGACTAGATATGGATGACTTAATCAACTTCCAACGACACGCAGGAGGTCACCTGGTTATCTTCAAGGAACCTCTTTTCGACAGATAAAGAAGCTAGTACAGGGACCAATTTTTAGTGATTAGTCTGTAGGTTAGATAATTATTTAGTAGCCATAAACCAGTATCCCCGTCGGAGGTCTACACGTGGTGAACAAAATGGTGGTCAAAGAAGGAATCCACACAGATAGAAATATAGTACTTACGACGAATGAAAGGTCCTGGTGATTAACGGGAGTTCTCATTGAGCTGATCCACTAGCAAATAACTATTTTTCTATCTGGATCCCTAAATTGGATGTTCAATATTACGTTACCCTCACACGCCAGCTTTCAAGTAGAGAAAAGGAAGTTTATCGCAACGTTAGTGGAGACACAAAACAAAAAAAAGCATTAGAATCAATAGTAAATTCTAAAATTCTAAATTGGTATCAAACAAGATTTTTACCAATACGTAGGTGTGTAATCTCGGTTGCATACCCTCAAGGAAATTTTCTACTGGAAACATTAAAACCGTCACAAAATTGTCTTTTTTTATTGATTGCAAATAGTATTGTTACATCCTTAGTGTACCGAATGTTCTTTTCAACAGAATTATGCGTGCAACATAACTTAAAAATATCTCTCCTGTACAGAAGGAGTGCATACCATAGTTTAGTTCGCTGAGCACAAGCATATGTATACGCAAATGGTACCCTTTTTAGGCACTTTCTTTGGTTTTGAAGTTTGTTTTTTTCCAGTTATTTATTTTTTTAAATTTTTTTGTCTTTCTAATAAATACAAGGTTTACAATCTACTTTAATTTGATTATTGAATAAGAAAACTTTATGTTACTCGAATTAACGGAGTAATTATTGCAATAGGTAAATATTCAACAAACTTTGCGAACGGTACTTTTGCTTTGGATTGTCAAACGAAGTTTGCATCTAATTACAATGTGATACTAGACTTTTTATTCCAAAAAACACTCAAAATATTGTCCTTAAAAATTGTCAGGACATTTACCTAACGTCCAGTATGTGGGTAATATTAAACTAGTTAAATAAACAAGTAACATTTAATTTTCTAAAATTACTTGAATAACGTAATATGTAGTCATTTAAGGTAACAGTAGGAGTAGTTAAAGATATGTTTCAATATGTATGTATGGCTTAAACTCAATAATGTGTCGCACGCATGTGACGTTTCTAAACGTAGCAAATACGTATTATAAATAAAAATGGGAAAACGATTTATTATACTATCCTGATAGTGATGATGAAACAGTAATTTGAATTTAGTTTTCCTCATCAAGTAAATGCCCAGAAATTTTAACTAAACATTAAAGATTAAGTAAAACATCTTATCAGAAATATATTAAATGGCATGTTTTAGGGTGCACTTATTGGTGCAGTTTCCGCTTTCGCGCTAATGAGTCTAATCATAATAAAAAATCAAATTTACATATGGAACGGTGTCATAAAAACTACAACAAAACCACTAAACTTTTACGGATGCAATCAGACGAACGACGACAGACTGAATTTGAGATCGTAAGTAAAACGTACCTATATACAAAAATCAATGATAGTGTTGCAGTACACGTACCGAAGAGGAACCTTTTTGGCTATTCAGAATTACATTTCACTATTACGTGTTAATTGGAGCATTAACTACGTCAATTATTGGATTATTAATAAGCTTGTGCACTAAAAAAGATCGTGATTTAAAATTGATCGCAAATTATTCAGTCCAATCGTGCACAGGTTTCTGCAGTCATCACTAGTTGACGAGGATTTTAAACCGATTACATACACGTTCGCAGAAAACAAATAAATCTTGTTAAACTTTGTTGATAATTGCGTTGTAATATTACATTAACAAATACTATTGGTGATAAGCTGTAATATAATATGATATAAAATATATAGTAGATTACAACAAGGTTATCGTATCATTCCTTAACATTTTTCCAGTTTAGTATTGACCACGTACAATGAAACTTTATGCGGCAATATGCGTTTTATTATGCATGATTTACGTAGAAACAAAAAACTTCGCTGAAGGTGCGTATAAAAACGTAATTATAACTAAAAACGTTTACTGAAAATTTTAGATTACTGTTGGAGAGACTTCAGTGGCGTCGTTCCGATAGACGCTTTTCCAGCTGGCACTGATAAAAACGGAAAACCCATATATGTTGGACAAGTTTTATTTGAGGATAAACTAATTAATGGAAAAATACTTTCGAATAAAAAAGTAATTTACTTTGATTGGGTATGGAAGGAACATTCGGGAGATAAAAACGTTAAAGTAAGTTGGGTACTTCTTTACCTATATTCCATAGGTTTTGGTTTAGATTTTTTGTACCGATCAACCACAAAAGTTCGAATGGATTTCTACTTCGTGCGACAATATGCTTTCGTTAATGCACTCGAAAATTTTAGTTCAAGGCGGTTTTGAAGAATTTCCGACGTATATAGGACGCGTGGTGTGCGATGGCGAGAAAACCGTAGGAAAAATTATCTGTACCCCCAATAAATGTTTGGAGATGTTTACAACCAAAAATGGTTACACAAAACAACACAACCAATTTGAAGTTCTTACTTATAATACTAAGATAAACAGTACTAGTCCTTGTGATTATGACATTGATACCAGGGTCTCAGTTTGAGTAAGGCTGGGACTTTAAACGTATTTTACTTTATTTATTTTTTGAATTATTTGTATTAGTTAAAAAATTAATTTTAAATTGTTTATTACTGTAGTCGACGGTTTAGCATAGGTGTCAGTGTGTGGTAACTAAAATAAGTACATTATCAATAATAATACCTTTTATGATAACCTTTTTCATTTTTAATGATAAAAATTGAAAATCGCACAAAAATGTAACCGAAAATAAGGAAAACTGTAGATCTGTAGTCTGATGTCAGCAGTGAATTCATCAAGGACGCGTTAAGGCTATGCGCTGATGACAGGATTGTTTCGATTGACAAGAATTCGACATGTTGCGTTAAAATAAATGCGCAGAGCTTTGATGAATTTACTGCTGGTATAAAGCTATCTACAAGCAACTTTATCTTTAATTTATGTATTAATACATGGCAATCATATTGCATAATGTTCTATGAAGTGGCAACAGGCTATCTCTTGGCAGGAACTACAAGATCTCTCCTCAAGAAATAATTAAAATCTAAGAAAATATAAAAGCAGAAATACAAAGGAATGTAGAGCAAAACGATGAAAAGATTGACCATCAAGACAAATTTGACGAAGAAGAAATAAACAGAAATAAGTAATGGACACAGGAAACAACACTACACCAAATCAAAATATGGAAGGTAACACTCTTGAAAATGAAATCAATAACATAGATTTCAAAAAAATTAATTCTAGAACAAGTTTATGCTATGGAAAATAAAGATATGAGTGTTGCCAGACCTCCACTAAGAAAAATCAATTAATCTAAAAGGGGTAAAATGTTAATAGCAGCAGATAATGCAACCATCGAAAAAATATTTGGCACTTTTGCTAAAAAATTTTCAGAAATAACGGTACTGAATAAATTACTACATGAGTTAGTATAAGTTATCGAAAATATCAGTCAACGAGGAAAAAAAATAAATAACCAAGAAATGTGAAGTAGAATGTGAACGACCTCACAAAACTAATAAAGCATTTGTCATTGTTAAACAAAATGGAAAACCCACTTCTCAATGACCGAATGTTGACTGGTGGCGATGAGGAGCTCAAAATACAACTGAAAATTTAATGATGATATAACAGTGGAATTTGGTTTTGAGAAATATGCTAAAGTTACGATAATAAAGATGAAAACAGTAGAATGACAAAATATACAACTACGAGGATGTATTGAGATCTAGTTAGCCTAGACCAGGCATAAACAAAATATTGCGTTACCATAGCAACGAACAATAACTAATTAGAAGTGTCAGTGTAAAGTTTGACGTCAAAAAGTAAACCAGAGTCACGCAATAAATTAAATGAAAAAGATGTCCACCGAAATTGTAAAAATCGAAAAATTGGAGTATCGAGCCATCATCAAGTATCAAAAATTGAAATGCAAGCTTCAAAAGAGGTAAATTTTCCATTGAAGATGATGACCGATCGAGAAAGCCAGTTTCTGTGTCAGTCCCCGAAAATATCGATGCAGTTCATGACATGATTTTATCAGACCGTCGAATTGGGCTAAAACGGATATCTGAAGCACAGAATATTTCATACAAACGCGTTCATCATATGGTTCACGTTAATTTGGATATGAGAAAATTGCTGCAAAATGGATCCCCAAATGTTTGAATGTTGACCAAAAGCGTGCAAGGGTAGAAGCATCGCGTTCGATCTGTGCTCGATTTGAAAACGATGTAGACTTCTTAAACCGAATTGTTACTATGGATAAGACTTGGGTACATTTCCACGATCCAGAAACAAAGCAACAATCGATGGAATGACGACACTCTGGTTCTCCAAGACCTTTCGTGTCCAAAAATCTGCTGGAAAAGTTCTTGCTTCAGTTTTTGGGATTGCCATGGAGTAATCATGATTGATTTTTGGATAAGGGTAGAACAATAACTGGAAATTACTATTCGACATTACTGACTACTCTACAGGAAAATATTAAAAGAAAAGACGCGGAAAGCTATCCAAAGGTGTTTTGTTTTTGCAGGACAACGCCCCTGCACACAAATCTCATGTTGCCATGCAAAAATTCGTGATTTAGGGTTTGAATTACTAGAACACCCCCTTATTCACCCGATTTGGCCCGTCCGACTATCACCTCTTTCCTCAACTGAAAAAAAGTTTAAAAGGTCGTACATTTTCTTCCAACAAGGAGGTAATAGAAGCTGTGGAGGTCTGGTTTGCAGAGCAAGAAGAAACTTTTTTTTAAAGGTCTAGAGACGTTGCAGGTTTGCTGTAATAAATGTATCCAATTAAGAGGAGAATATGTTGAGTAATAAAATATTTTGACATTGAAATTTTGTTTGGTTCTATAGTAGGCTAAGAATTTTTCAATATATCCTCGTATATAAAAGAACAATAATATGTAGAAGAAAGAGTAGAAAAAAAAATACAAACCATAAGAAGATAAAATGAATCTCATTAATGAACATCTCAGAAGAATGTTAGGAATCCTCAACACTAAGCTACAAGAAAAGCTATCAGCAATTACAAAATTGGCAATTCCGGAATTGCACTAGACAAGAGAACAAGGAAACTCTTGACCTTAGACTGCAAGACGCATCCTCGATCTGATGTAGAGAAGAAAAAGAAGAATAGGCTTCGCCAAATTAGAAAATAGTCACAAAGTTGCGGCTTAATGACATAGAGCTGAATCAAAAAGATAAGTATTTGGGAACGGTATACCAAAAAAAGGATAAGACATGAAACGACTGAAACATCTAGAAGAGAGGGCACCAAAACATCAACAACGTCAAAAACAGAAAACTTTAACAATATAAAAGCTGCAATGAAAAAAGAAAAGAAATGAAGCAAAGGTGGAAAAGCAAAGAAATGCACCGACAAATATTAAAAGAAAAAAACATGGAAATAGTTAAAATTTGGAGATCTAAAAGTAGAAACGAGGTCCTTCATTACCACATGCCAAGAGTAGTCCATGACAACCAACAAATTTTGAAAACTGGCATAAACCCCAAATGTAGACTATGCCGGACAGAAAACAAAACTAACCATTACTTAATATAGAATTGCACCATGCTGGTAAAAAAAGAGTATCTAGATGGTCACAACGCAGTCACAACCCGTCTACACTGTAGCGTTAGTATACACTTTGGCGTTAAAGTAACAGACATATGGTACAAGCATAAACCAGATCCAGGTGTGAACAATACCAAAATTACCATGCCTTTTAAACGACGCCGTCATTCCCTTTGACTATAATATAGTACAAAAAGAAGCAGAGAAAAAACTCAAATATAAGAACCTCTAAATTGAAATCGAGAATATGGAAACATGAAGACCAACATGAAGACAACGAGTGTGCAGCTATGAAAGAGATCTCAGGGAAGCATCATCTCCTAAGCTTCCAAAAGACAGTTTTGCTTAAAAACCGCCCACATCACCCAAACGATCCTCTAGGAGTAGAGTTCATCAAGCCGCAAAAACTCTAGGTGCACGGTGTGCATCCTTTTACTCTTTATGCCATAAGAAATTTTATGTGAAATTTCAATAATAATAAACTTTATTCACTTTTGTCGTTTTTTTGTATTTTTTAACGACAACATTTTCTGGTAAAGTATATTTAAATTTTTATTCTGAACGAAAGAGAAACTCTTCATAAGTCATTGATAGTATACCAATCTCTTTGAAAAGACTGGCCTAGCTAGTCAAAACGTTGGCGCAATTAAGTACAAGGTGTCTTTTTAAGTGAATCTTCTTTTACTAACTCCTAAAAGATGGCCCAATTATTGGGATAATTAACACGATTATAAATTGTGGTGTTTAGAGTGTATTACTCTAAACACAGGTTTGAGATTAGGGAAAGGGTTGGGTTTGAGTAGAATTTAGCAGCGTTTATTATCATACATAGCGTAGTCGGGCTATACTAATAATAATAAATGGATGGAAACGTTGGTGTTAGCACGTAGTAATCGCGTACTACGTGCTATGCGATGTCACCTGATATTTCCGTGTTGTGTGTCGTACGGAAGGCGGTGGCCCGTAATGAATTACATCGTACTGATAGCGAACTTGACCGTGGGCCGAACTGGATCGTGGGCCGAACTGAACGGATGAGACCAACTGTTGAACCGTACTGCTTTGCCGAACTGTCTAACTGTGGAATCAAACTAAACTCAAACTTAAACTGTATTGTGTTGTTGTACATGCGAAGTAGGTTATTGTGCTTAATAAGCAAGGCCGTTAAGTTGTTAAGTTTGCATTTGCTTCTTGCAATTGTTTGTTATTGTTTCCGCGTTTACTACATACGTAATACGCGGAAGTTGAATTAGTTAGAATGGGGTTGCGATGTCAACCCCACAAAATTAATAAGAATTTGCGATATCAATAATTTATTTACGTAAAAGACTTATAATAAGTATCAGACAAGTTTAGCTTGTATAAAATATGAGACTCTTTTTTATACCAGTTTTAACAAATGACTAATTAAATAGAGAATAGGAAATCATAGTATCTATCTTTTATTTGTGGCAGAAGTGTTAACTGCATTTGCCCGTTGAACAATCAAGTATAATTGTTGGTGAAAAAATGCTCTCTTCGAGTGTCGACGGATTCTGTGATTAACATGGATCTAATTTTATCGACAAATTATTTTGTTGCTTTAGCTTAAGAATGCAAAATTTTAAAAGCAAAAGCCCCGAAGGTATGTGAGTATGATTATATCTGCATATATTTTGCAGGTCAGTTCTGCAGTTCTACCCGCTTCAACCCTTTGGGTAGATAAGACTCTGACAAAATGTTTACGCATGTAACGTTCTACACAAACGTTGGTTTTTCTGCTAAGGCACTAGGAAAAGAGTCCAGAAAGCTAAAACTTCCTCAACCATACATTTTGAAACATCAACGTCCATAGTATTAAGTATTTGAGAGACTAGATGTTTACATCCATGCGAACAAGTCACAAAGGCTAGAAGGGCTAAATCTGTAACTTGCTTTATGTCAAGTCTTTCAGAAACCTCTGAAAAAAGGACAAATTATCTGTTACTGGTTTTTGAACTTAAAATTGAAAATGAATTCTAAGGAAGAATGTAGGTGGTTGTCAATTTTGCAGACAGTTGCTAGAAACTTCTAAAAACAGCTGGTACGGTAAATATAAGAGAGTTTAGGAATAAAAATGTAATATTTAAAAAAAAAAGCTTTCTGCTGGGTAGATGCAGTTTATCAATTTTTTTTTTGAATAATTAAATCAAATGCTTCATCAGTGATCGGCGATCTTAATATATTCAAGTCAGTTGATGGCGGAGTTAATACTACATGTGCTTGAGGAAATATTTTGAATTTGGCTAATATTTAAGAATTTAAGTTTTATTTGAACTATTTTAATGTCATGATTGTTGAAAAATTTTTCACAACGACCTTGAGAGTACCTCTCTGCTAAGGAAGCATCCTCTATATACCGTATATTCAGTTTTGTTGTTTATGATCAAATTAAAAGATATATGGTAAGGGAAAACGCCGTTAAACCACTTAGTTCGCCTATTTACTTGTGATGAAATTTTGTTTGCACCAAAGAGAAGAAGTGAAGTTTTACGGTAATATTGTGGCCGAAAGGAATACAGAGCCGGCGCGATCTATTATCTCGGTTAACATAGAGTTTAATTAAATTAAACATATTTTTAAAATCTATTTTGAGAAAAACCTTATTAACATTTACCCAGTTAAGAACGTATGAGCGAAAGGCCTGCACACATAATTCGCATTCAACTTTTGTTCCGAGTTGAATAGGAAGTGATATACAATTGAAGGCCAGTATAGGCTAAAAATAAGATAATTTGCTTATTAATCTGGGAAAAAGCTTTTCACTACAACATCTTGGATTCTATCGCATTTTATTGAAAGGGCACAGGGAGATGCTCCATATACAATGTCTGGCAAAAAGGACTGATTTCTTTTATTAAAAAATAATCCGTAGAGAAATCTCTGTGCAATTTTTGGACATCAAAAAAGAAGCTTGGCAAATTATTGATATCATAATTGTCAAAAGTAAAACGTTGGTTGACAAAACACAAAGTTCTCTGGGTTGAAGAATTGCTGAACTGAAATTAGGAATGGTAACCTTCGCTGACCTGCAAGATCTTTTGAGATTCGGGACTTCTTCCTCTGGTTTTATTTAAAAAGTAAAGTGTATGTGAATAAGTCAAAAACTTAAAAACCTAAACAAACATAAGAAACGAAAAACGCCATTCCACGTCAGATTCTAAACCCAGTTGTGATGAATTTTATCACGCGGATAAATGAGTGTATTTTCAAGAATGGCGGTCATCTACGCGGCACTATTTTTAAAGTATAAATTTGCTATTGTTTTAGTACATAAATTTGTTTTTAGTTGTTTTGTAATTTGAGTTAACAAATTTCTATAAAAGAATCTCATTGGTCAGTCCTTTTTGCCGGACCTTGTATAATTACGATTATGTTTATGTTCACATTTTCAGAAAGCATAAAGTTGCAGAGGTGATTCTCCAGGTAGGACACCATTCATTTTCTCTGCAGATAAATTTTCGGCATATTTTCTCTAAGAAACTGGGGAGATTCCTTTGTAACTATAGCTGGAAAGGCTAGTTCTCTTATACATCTGGGATGTATGGCTTGAGGACTTTTTAATCTGTCATTGTTATAAAAAGTTATTGAATTATTTGAAGATAATACTTTGATAAAACCTTTTATGCCACAGTTTTTGAATTTGGTTTTAATAAGGTTTCTAGTGTTCAATGTACGTTCTTCCTCTGACATAGAGCTGGCATTTTGAAAGTCTGTGTGTTTTTTTTTAATTTTTGTTGGAAGTAATCAGCTTTTTTCTCTTTCCATATGAAGTGTAATATATAAAATTAAAATGAGTTGTGACCGTACCTAAACAGAGTTCTGTCTCACACAGTCACTCACAATTGTTGGAAATTTGTCAGCAAAGGAGAAATCATCTATTTTAATTTAGTCAAACACTGGTATTTCGTTACAATAGATAATACTCCAAAGACAGATTGTGTTTTTTGCGTTTGTGATGATTTATCTATAACATGTTCTTATGGGAAAATGATCATGGAATTCGGAATAGGACTGTTTGTAACTCTTTGCTTTCAGATGGGATTTTATCTAATTTTTTTAGGCAAGCAAGATAGAATTATGATTTCGTTGACTTTCTTAGTTGCTGTATTAGTGAATTTGATAGTTTCAAGCAAAGGTCTTGAAACCGGTCATTGCTGGTAGAGCATTGAATCATCATGTTGTCAGGTATTTGGCAGAGGCAATAAGTTTGATTTTATTTTAATTAGTATTTGCCGATGGCTTGTTGCCAATATGAATACCAAAAATTACAAATGAAAAAACCAAATATTTATGAAACAGAGTCACACTTAGGTTTGTTAAAAACACTACAACTCAACCAAGAAGATTCTGTGACTTGACAATTTTTTCTTATCAAGTCAAACCTTTTTGAGGAAAGACCTTACGAATGTGGCAAAGAAGCTCAGTCAGGAATGACTTGATTTGATTGACTCCTGGGGTTCATCAAAATAGGAGTCTAAAATAAAAAACAAATACAGCTGGCACCTTTTATAGTTTAGTCATACAACGTTCAGTTTCAATTTAAAGACCGAAGGTACTCACAACATACAAATGGACTCCGTATCTCAACCGTAGCCGGCCTTATCCCAACTAAATTCAACAAACTAAGTGAATTCTGTGAGCACCCAGTTAACAAAGTGTACAAGGGCCGTCATTTTCCAACTATCTGTTTAAAAACACAACAGAGAATTGACGATTCAATTTATTTTCAGAAGCAGAATTGTATGAAACCCTTCGGTGGTTCAACTTTCCGGATAAATAACAAAAAATAATTTAGCTTCTTTAATCACTTTTGTTATGATCACTTTAAACTATTTATACACAAAGTTTAGAATTCATTGGTAATTAAGAAGCAAAAAGTGTAAAACCAAAAGAGAAAGAAGATGATGTTGCAGTTTTTAATCATGTTGCAGGTTTCTGAAATGTCAATTTTTAGTTTCACTTCCATAGAAAGTAGAACAAGTGTTTTTTTTCCACGAACCGCGTCGGAGTAATCTAATTATTCATCGAGGAACCCAAACTCTACAAAAAACAATATAAGTTCCATTCCTACGGTAAAATGTTCCAAGAATGTGAAGCTAAATAATTCTTTGAGGAAGAAAAAAATATTATGAAAATTGGTGTGGTAATTGTTTCGTATTTAAGGAGACCCCTCTACAGCAGTAAGCCTAATCTTTAATAGCTGGTCCCAAAATGCCAGAAATTCGTTCATTATTGACTATCTTTTTAAATAGATCTAACTTACTAAAACCAATTGGCAAAAGATGAAATGATGTATATGGTGGAAATCTCAGTAAAGTGAAGAATTCAAGATCCTTGCACACACGACTTCTGTTCGGAATGAATTGTAGCCCTTTTCTTCTCAGAATTCGAAACTTTCAGTTTTTTTTTGAAAATACGAACAGTTTGCACAAGACTTACTTAATTTTTTTTATGAGTTTTAGATTTACATAATTAGTGTAATTAATAATGTTGGGTTCTGCTTAAAACAGTGCCTTCTTCTCGAGTTATGGTGATCCAGAAATGAAGTCTAAAATTTCAGTTATGGAAATGAAATGTCTTGTAAAATAAAATCATCCAAACATGGTAAATTAAAAAATTGAACACAAACCAAATGATAAGCTTAACTGTAGTTGATTTATTGAGAATTTTATCTTTATTTATTCTTCCCGTAAAGGCTTACATCAGCAAACGTGGGTTCTAAAAATCGTTTGAGATATGAAACGGTTGCAGTTCACAAATATAATAGATGAAAATAAAGTGACGGCTCTAGCTATGCAACCTAGAAAAGAAAGAATATAATAATATTGGGCTTGAAGTAGCGTACTAAATTTGTAGAAGATCCCGTATTTATAAGCGTTAGCACAACAGTGTCCGGCTAACTTAGTGAGATGGGAAAGGTCCTTGGGAAAACTAAAAGAAATAACTGTTGCGTAACGTGGCGCCACTTCTTGGGTAACGGAGAGAAATAAAACCGATTAACAAGAATTTACTATATTTTATTAGAGTTTAACACGCTACAACAAACACCAATTAAAGAGAGACAAAAGAAATATAAACATAGCACAATTTAAAATATTAGGAGTATCTAGGAGAATTGATAGAGTCTCTCGCATGAAACTTGCCTGTATTAACAATAACCAATTAATTATAGTCCGCGTTTAAATATGTCGCAATTCAGTTAAGTTTTTTGTTTATTAACCCCAAAATAGAAGTAGTGTACCAATTTAAGATTGGTGATTAAGGAAACTTGACATACACCCGTCACGTACACGCGGTGACTTCAAAACTAATAGTACACTCGTTCTAATACGGAATGTAGCTCCCGCCAATCCAAAAAGCCTTTTGTTTTAGTTTACCCGCCCCCAACTCTGAAGGAGTTAGTGCCAACAACAACAAACGTGAGTGAGTGGAGGCTACCCCAAATAACAATTCTCTTAAACGCTAAAGGTATAACCGCTTGATGTCGCGTGTACTTAAGTTTTGAACGCATGCAAATATGAATTGGTTCCTTAAAACAATAACTTCTGTTAAAAAAAGTCCTTGCTAACAACCGCCAGTTAACAGCTACTCGAAGATCCGTATAATTTTGTTGGGAAGAAATAGAAGACCCAGCTCTGGAATCAGATGATTGCCTTTGTGAATAGCAGGCGCACCGCGTGCGTGACCCCCAACCGCTGAAGGATGTTTGACCGTATATCCGCGAGGTCGACGACAGTAGGCAACTTTTTGTGTCACAAAAGAGTTTCTAATGGCTCGTTCCAGCGCCTCCAGAAATTATCAAGACAGTCAATTATGAGTAGAAAGTCCAGACACGTGCTAAAACAATACGTTGTAATTATCAATTAATACAAACACTAAATTAACCAGAGATATAGCAAAGGAACCCACTTACGACGTAAATTGGTCGGATTTATATTTCCACACTAATTTATAGTGCAATTATTGAAGACACAATGAAATTTTATATGTAGTATTCAGCTTCCTAAACTACCGCCAATCGTCCACAAGGCAGAGAAAGTTTTTAAGATGTCGGCTCGTCGCTTCGATTAATACTCCGTAAATTCTGATCCACCAATAGGAAAATTTTTTTCAATGCGCAGTAATTTTGATTCTCGTTGCAACGCGCATCTCGAAGATTTTGGACCGTAATAGATAACACCAGCGCTTACACATGCGTGGTCGCAATTTTTTAAGAACAGCAACAAGGTAAAAGTTGAATTAATCACTACTAAATTATACGCTCGGATAAAATTACACCAAGTTTGTGCTGATATACTTCAATTGGAGTTGCTTACCTGTTGAATTGCAGTTGCAGTAACAAACTTGCTACGCACCCCACCTTATGAATAAAATCTTATTTTTGTTTGTATTTCAAGGATTTAGCAGTTTTTGGGTAAATTTTGTGTTTCGTTATTAAATTGTAACACGATTTTTGTTTACCGAGGTGCAAATGTAATTTTTCGATTGGTTCAAACTCATTTCTTCATAGATGGGGTATCGATTCATTTTTGGGCGAGTTAATTCAAATGAATTTTTTTGCGACGTAACGTTTATTGATATTGACATTTTTTGTCATTTTGGCTTTTAACCGGATCGCTGCTCGGTTATTTTCTGCAAGTTGATTTTGTTGTGTCAAATTGAATTTGCACTAATGGTATTTCCTTTCTTTACACTTTGGTTTTTAGAAACAATTTTTAATTTTAAATAAAATAAAAGGATTGTGTTAGGAAGCTACCGTTTTAGACCGTAGGCATTTGCAAAGCACTAGTTCACGGTTGGTATTCGTTCATTTCTAAATTTCAAATTCCAAGTTCAATTTGTTACAGTAACTTTGGTTAGTGAGCAATTAAAAAAAATCGTTGCATCGGTTTAAGAGCTGTTTAATCGGTTACATGCATAATACGTCATACAAAAAAATGTATTAGTAGCAATACAGAATATCGTGCTCTCTCGGTGATATTCACACATATAATTATAAATTAATTAGCAACACAGCAAACAAGTAATAAACAAAATTTAATATCCGTTGCTATTGAGTGAGACGGGTCCTTATCCTCATTGAGCGTCAAACTTATCTCGCTGGCTACGTACACAAAGCGTATGAATTGAAATGTAACAATTAGTAAATGATAAGGGTCACCTTGACTTAAAACGTACATCATCAAAGCAGTCAAAGTTATTTTGATAGTAATACGAACAAACAGAATAAGAAACCGCCGAGTACAAGTAATTGGTCTAGCGACCCACCATTCTTCGATATTAACATATAGTAAAGATAAGTTACTTAAGTAGGATCACATACGTGTATCGTTCAATAAGGCGTCCTTGTGGAGCGTTTGACATCAATAGTTCCCAGTTACAATAAAGAAATGTTTTGGTACTGGTAATTAGATTGTTCGGATACACGCGCTAAAATTAAAATAGCTGTAAAGCACAGATGGCAATTTAAATCGGCGGCACATAATTGAAAGAAAGCCCTTTTCGGTGTTAAAACAAGACACCCCAAAGCCGCTGATTTCCGCTATCTTGCGTAACAAAATTTTAATCGGCACCCCCTAACAACATAG
Source organism: Abscondita cerata (assembly GCA_030710515.1). Lineage (NCBI taxonomy): Eukaryota > Metazoa > Arthropoda > Insecta > Coleoptera > Lampyridae > Abscondita > Abscondita cerata. Next base: position 103,462 of record JALBCR010000902.1, on the reverse strand, counting down.
GTGTATTTTCCCATATCACTTCCTCGAGTATAAGTAAAGGTCAAGAGGTTAATTCTTTCAATTACAACAATATAAGGCAGTAGCGGTTCTAGAAGACAACCCACAATTTCTGGATGTAATCAAATTTCAGCAGATATCAATGAAAGTAATTCCAAAAAATACGAACGGACAAAAAAACTGTAATAATTAGAGACACCGAATGCAGTGATTACTTGCCACGTGGTGAAATATAATATCAGTAAGCTCACCTGCACGTTTATTCTAATCAACATTCCTGTTTATTTATCATTACATATCCGATGTAATTTACGTTTTACAACAAGTGGACGGTTATAGCAACATCGGATTAATCCATTACTTGTGTTTAAAGTTTCCATTCGCAGTTTCTTTTGTTACAAAACACGACTGTCCTCGTTGACAGTCAAAAACCAAAAAGAAAGAACGTCAACGAGCGCAATTAGATTTAGACGTTGACCTTGTCTTATTAAACTCGCAGTGAAAGTAGACAGGGCCGTAATAAGCAAAGTAACACGTACGCAGAAAAATCTTAACGTTCGATAAGTAAAAGCTAGTAAACGTGAATTTTTATTGTAACAAATTGACGTATATAAATAATTATATTTTTTTATTTCATTCTTCTTCCACACTTTCGCAAAGTATTGCAAATGGAATTTTTATAACGTTCGATCGAATTGGTGAATGTCGGGGTCGATAATCAAACAAAGATATCGTTTTGAGTTTGTTTCATTCTACATGCCTGCAGATTAAAATGACTAAATATCTTATATTCTCTAAGTTTATTTTCGTATGATTTTTGTTAATCAATTTAGCCTTCAGCCCGTCATCGTTTAAAAACAATATAAAATAAATGTTCTTTCAATCAATATCTAAAAATTCCTCCTACGTTCACTCATTAGATAGTGCATTTGGGGACGATTAACCGTCGGATTGTATTTAAAAATAAAAATTAAGTAAGAAAACTCAAACATTCTTAGTTTTTAAGTCGTTATTGATTATTTGTGCCTTGTAATGTATTCTGGTAAGCAGAATGACATTGTGTTTATTTGTAAAGTAAAAAGAATCGGTGTTGGCATACGCGAATGATATTGTTGCATTATCAACGAAAGAAGAAGAGATGGGAAGAGTGAATAAGATTCTAAAAAGATATTTAGAAGAAAAAACTACAATTAAACGTGGAGAAAACAAAATAATACAATTTAAAACATAGAAGAAAGGCAAAAGGAGGTGAAATGCTGGTGAGAAAAGAGCTAAAACAGAAAAGCAATAAGGCAAAGTTATGGGATAAAAAAGAATTTGGGGAAATATTTTTGAGAAATTAGTAAGAAGTAGGATGTTATATGGATGTTGATAGGAAGGTGAAGAACTAGAAAAGAGGAGATACAAGAGAAATATTGGAAGTAGAAGTTAAGACTAGAGAAGGAGATAGCGGGTTAAGAAAAAACTGAAACTAGAAAAAATACGGATAGAAACAGGAAAGAGAGCAATAAGATATAAAAAAGAGGTGGAATACAGAAAAAACAATAACATATTATGATAGTGGTAGATATGCAAGGAACGAGATAAATGTATGGAAGAGGAGATAATATCTTAACAAGAAGTATTTATTGAGAGGCAAAGCCACACAAATGCAGAACGTAGAGCAAGAACTAAAGATGGTTAATATAACAAGTAAAGAAAAACTAATTACAGGAAGAGTTTTGACATACGTAGCAAAAGAAAAATCTACAAAAAAATATTGATAGCAAAATTTAAAACTAAAAACGAAAAAATAGAGGTTAAGTACTGGACGAGTGAGAAAGAGAGAATATGCAGATTATTTTTATTACAATAAAAACTATATTTTTGGTATACCTGACTAAAAAAATGTAATTTTTATGTTTGTTTAATGTTGTGAGTTGCAAGTTTACAAAACTTTTGGATGCGATCTTTTTCGTGTCTGCGGCTCCCACGAATAATGCTCTCATAAAATTTTAGTTTACAAAAAATTAAGTATAAAATTCTGAAAACCTGTAAAATTTTTGGTAAATAAAAATTTTTAAAATCAACTACAAAACCCAATAAAACGGCGTCTTATACTTTGTTACTAAATTAATAATAAAGATAATATAAGAAGTAATTATTTAAACAAACTTTACAATTCCTCAAAAATAGCAGAAACATCTTTTCGACATAAAAACACTTTGAAATGAAATACAAATATTGGAAAAAAATTAAACAATTTATTGAACCCCTTAACCTTTTTGAAAATTAAGAAGCACTTTTTTGTTATCAAAAGAACAAAAAATTATTCCTCAGTTTTAATGAATTCTAAATTATAAGATTATTGCACATTAGTAGTGACACAGTAAGACGAAACGTGCAGTTTGGAGTCTCAGTTCGCATTTGACAAGATACTATCCTCCAATTTCAATGTTAAACTCTACTCAAATACAAATTGTAATACCTGATCCGATACCGATTGCAGGTTAGATTGTGGAGTACTTACTATTTTTTTGTTTTATCTCTAGTTTGTTACTTATGGGTTTGTCTATACAGGGTGTGTCACGATGAAGGTTCGTTAGCCGTTTACGAAAAATTAGACATAGAATTTTTTTGAAAATTTGATTATTTGCAGAGCTGGATCTGATCTATCAATTTAAAATATTTTCAACGTTGCCGTTCATATGGAAATGTGGCAACAACTTTTAATATTTCAAATGAGACACTCTGTATATTATTATATTTTCAGATTCTACATTAAATTTGTGATGGATTTTTATGGAGGTACTACGTATGTATCAAAAATTTTCTGGAAAAAATTGATAGAAGAGACGGCATTTTAAATAAACCATATCTTTGCCATTTGTCAGCCTAGGGTAATAAAAATTTGTATAACTCATTACTAAATATTTTTTTGCAGAAAGTTTGATCAGATTTTAATCTCCTCGTACAGGGTGTTCATGAAATTCACTCGATCTTTCTCAAATTCAACTCAGTATAAGTCACTAATTTTAAATAGAACACTTCGTATTTTGTTGACTCATCTAAAAGCTGAAATAATTATTTTATATAATAATAAGGTTCCCTATACCCAAGTGCAGTATTTTTTGTGTTATTTACACCTTTATGATTTTTGAAACATACGAGGTAGATCATTTTGTTCATGTGGAGAGGAGCACCCCAAGAGATTTTGATAATCTTTATTCGTAAATTCCATTTGTTTTGCCATTTTGATAGCTATCAATTAACTACTGACAGCTCCTTCGTAAACAGACATATGAAGCGTGCAGTTAGTATCATTTTTTCTTCCATGGCAATTTTGACTATTAATTTCAGGTAATTTTGAATAGAATTAAGAAAATCTTTAAAAAACCGTGTTAGGGCTACATTTCAGATATGAGCAATGTTTTTCAGAATGAGATCAAATTTTTTTGACTAACTCAAGGAAGAAATACAGGGTGCTTCTCTCCACATGAACAAAATGATCTACCACGTATGTTTCAAAACTCATAAATGTGTACATAACACGAAAAAAAAATGCACTTGGGTATAGAAAACCCTATTATTATATGAAAGATAATTACTTCAGTTTAGATGAGTCAACAAAATACGGAGTGTTCCATTTAAAATTAGTGACTTATACTGACTTGAATTTGAGGAAGATCGAGTGAGTTTCATGAACACCCTGTACGAAGAGAATGAAATCTGATCAAACTTTCTGCAAAAAGAATATTTAGTGACGAGTTATACGAATTTTCATTACCCTAGGCTGACAAATGGCAAATATATGGTTTTTTTTAAATGCCGTCTCATCTGTCATTGTTTTTTCAGAAAAATTGAATAACTCGGAAACTATCTGTTTTTGGTAAATAGTACCTCTATAAAAGTTGGTCACAAATTCAATGTAGAATCTGAAAATATAATAATATACAAAGTCTCTTATTTGAAATATTAAAGTTGTTACCACATTTCTATATGAGCGGCAACGTTGCAACGTTGAAAATGTTTTAAATTGATAGATCAGGGCTAGCTGTGCAAGTAACCAATTTTTCAGAAAAAATCTATGTCTAATTTTCCGTAAACGTCTAACAAACCATCATCGTGACACACCCTGTATAGACAAACCCATAAGTAACAAACTAGAAAAAACCAAAAAAATGGTAAGTACTCCACAATCTGACCTGCAATCGGTATCGGATCAGGTATTACAATTTGTATTTGAGTAGAGTTTAACATTGAAATTGGAGGATAGTATGTTATCAAATGCGAACTGAGACTCCTAACTGCACGTTTTGTCTTACTGTATCACTGTGCAACAATCGACAAATAATATTTGAACTAAATTTTGAGCTTCTAGGGATCAGCCCTGCTTAGTTGTAAACTAGTTTGTGACATAATTTTAGTTACGAAAAATCAAGGGTGCTTTTGAAATTTGAAAAAAAGGTTTTCCTACAATTGTGCCAATAGTTTCACTTTTTTTGCATTAATGCAAAAAGCAATTTAAATTATTTTTTCCACTACTTTACATACCTGTCGGTTTTCTTTTAGTTTTTATTTTATTTTTTTTACTTTTTTAATCGTAGAAAAATGTTGTGTGCAACATGTGCAACAATTTGCACTTTTTGCACTAGTTAACAAAGTAACTATTTTGCACAACAGTAAAGTAGTTTTTGGGGACGAGATACGCGCAAATGTTAATACTGAAAAGTGTTCATATTGGCTTCAAATTTTCTACACAGTCATTACATTTGATTTTGAACAGTTTTTAAGTAAAATTTTTTTTCGATTTTTCCAAAAAAATAAAAACTTCAAAAAGATTAAAGTAGGTTTAGAACTTTGAAATATTTACGTTTACTCAGTTTTTTTATTTTCAGTAATATTTGTGCGTATCACGTCCCCAAAGAGCACTATACTGCACCCTTGATTTTGAAATTAAAATTATGTTATAAATTAGTTTCCAACAAAGCAGGGTTGATATCCAGAAGCTCAAAATTAAATTTCAAAAAAAAATTTTTTTTGCAAGAGACGACCAAACAAACGGGTGACACTGTATATCTATACATATTAACTATTTACCTTAAAATTCTATTTTATTTTATTTAAAGAGGTTTTATTAAAAAATAAGATTTTTAATCGTTTCGTATAAGCCAGTTCTAGCTCCAGCGATGACCGAAAAAAAGGAACCTGTAATTAAAACAATTTTTAATAAAAAATTAACAATGGAATTCTATTGTTATATTGATTTTGATCATTAACAACTTGTCTTGTAAAGCATTGAAAAGGAATCTTTTTTAGTTACGGTTTTTGATTTTTTTTAGACAATAAACAGTTTGCTTTCAAAAATGCTCGTTATCTCATAGAATTCGGAGTAACAATGTTATGTTTGATATTTTTGGACAAAGCAGCTATATACGCAATGAAAACGTTTTCTGTGTTTAATTTTCTTATTTTGGTAAACATATGATTTTATATAATTTCTTAGTTTATTCATAACGAATTGGTAATGTTTCTAAGATCAGGTACCACCTCTTGAACAGTTGCCACGTACTCAGAATCATCAAAATATATATCTTTTAATTTATATGTTTAACTTGAAATCACAAAGTTAAATTGCAAAACAAATGGACAATTTTCATATGATTTGGTCAACATTCCCCAGAATTGATGTTTGTTTAGGGATGCCATCACATTTTAATAAAATAAAAAAACAAAATTTCAAAAAGATAGCTATAAAGAAATATTTTGAAAACACGTGTTAAGAAAACAAATTTAAAGAATATTTAAAAAAAAAGTTTAAATAAATCATAAAATAAATTAAAAAACAAGTATTATGTGATTAAAGTTTTAAGAAAATAAAGTAAATCTAATTACATAGAGTACTATAACTTGCATTCAAATTTATCTTGAAAATACCCTATATCTTTTGATTAACATAATAAAGATATATGCAGACTATGCAGTCACGTTTATTATTTAAATATTTAAAATATAAGTAAATTTGTTCATTCATTAACAGGGAATAGATAGCGATGTTATAAATTAATTGTAAATGAACACCGCAAGATGCGAAGGGTGTGGTCGGTAAAATCTTGTGTATTTTGTATCCAGAAATGGTACCCAAATTCACAGCCATTTTGATTAATAAAGTACATATTGCGTCTTAAACTACTAAATTTATTCTCATAAACTTGCGGAAGATAACAATAACGAAAAAAATGGGATAAATTATTGACACAATGGCAAGATTTTCTACATCTTATACGTTCCATAGTGGGAGCATCGTCTCTCTATACAAGGTGTAAATACATAAATGCAAAAAATGTAAGAGGTGATTCTTTGTCAAAAAATAATGTGGTTTTTTCATATAAAAAAAAATTATATGAACCAACCCTGTTTAGTTACAGCCCCTTATAGAAGACGTAAAAGAACAGTTTTTAGTTTAGACAGCAGCGCATTAATACAGGTATGCTGTTAAAAATACGAGAAACCTTATTTGTTTAGAAAAAATTAAGTTATCTAAAATGAATTTCTAAATAATAAAATGTAAAACAGAAAAAAAGTTTAGAAATACACAAATTTTGTAAGTGGCATTTTTTCTCTCTTGAAATCATATTAGAATATCACAAGGATATTCGTTTAATGCTTTTTTGAAAGCAAGAAATATTTGTGTATTTTAAATATTGTAACTTTTTTTGTTTTAAGAAAAACATTAAAAACTGTTTTGCGCCAACTTTAAGAGGTTCTAACTCAGCAAGGGTAGCTCATATAATCTTTTTATATAAAAAGACACACATTATTTTTTGACAAAGAATCACCACTCACATTTTATCGCACTTATTTATCTACCCCCTGTATATTAGGGAAGTTTGACTTTATACTTCCACGCTGACCAGACGGGTTGGAAACCGCTGTTGTTTTTTGTAAAGGATTCCAAAAAGTGTTAGTATGGTAAACCAGGTCCGACGGCTTAACATGCCCTCTAAAACACGGTGGAAATAGACATTGTAAAACTGGTTTGAGAAAATCTCTCTTCGTCACTGGAATCGAACTACCAGTGGCCAATTTACTAAATTGGCTCTTATACCGCTAAGCTATGCTTCAACGAATGGCAAGAACAAACCACCAAAAAACAAATACAAGGTAGAAACAGAAATATTTACTGTGGAGTCAGTTAATTTGGTAGCATTCGATCAAGTTTTTATTTAAAATATTTTGTTTATTTGTAGGTGATTTGTAAGTAATAAAAAATATTTTAAAAATTAATATTAAGTTAATATAGTTGTAAAAAGTGTATACCTTATTCCTATGTATTAGCTTAGGTAAATGATAATAATACGTTATACATACCTGGTTTAGTTCTGTGTGTGTTTACAAATTGTAACTAATTGCATTGATGTAATTTTTATATTTTTTTAAACCATTGACAGCACTTTAAGCTCTAATGACGTTTTAGAATAACATCTTATTTCACTAGCAGTGGAAAGCAATTATTTTGTGTTGAGCTGCAATCTTGAAAAATCAAATCATTTGTATTTTAGATGACGGCATGATTAATTATTAGTATTCATTTAAATTATAATAATAAACAAAATACGACAATTTTGTAACTTCCAATAATTGAGATTTTGTAAAAGTTGTTATTAATTTATGCAAGTCATCTTCAGACAAAAACTTTATACAATATATTGTAGTAACAGTTACTCAGTGCTACGACCACTGCAATTACGTTCATTGTCATTGTCAATTTCATTTGAAGTTTGTACAATTATTAATTAATTGTTTGAAGATGATTCGCATAAATTTTCCGAATCAAAATAAGTAACAGTATTGTAAAGTGCACAAGTGACATGGTATTTATTCTAATTCCTAATGCTAATTTAATTTGTATTTGATAGAAAAAAAAATTGGTAATGTTTTTCTTCAATGCTGGCATCATACTGACCACCAATTTCTTTATATATTTTTTTTTATTTAATTAATTCATTCACATCGTTTTCTTTGGTGCTGGCATCATACTGGCCACCAATTTCTTTATATATTTTTTTTATTTAATTAATTCATTTACATCACTCTTACCTACAAAAATATTATTAAATAATTCAAATTAACTACTTACTTGTCTACGAAAACAATTTGAAATCTCTTCTGTTATTGTATAATTTACACAAAAAATAGATTTAAATGTTATAAATTCATTTAAACAAATCTAGACGTAATTTCAAAATGAAAACCGTTTAAAACATTTTAAGTCAAGTTCATAAATTATGCACGAGCTTAAAAAATTCAAGGTGACACTGATTAAAGTTCAAATCTTTGGGTACTATTTTAAATTATGTAAAACAACAAAAAAAAATCTTAAAACAAAAAATGTTTGTTTAAGAATTATTCTGAGTACTATTTAATTTGACCATTGTTTTTTCGGTAAAATCTCCAACGTGCCTGACTTAACTAAATTATAGTGATCACTAGCTTACAGATAATAAATATATGCATACGTTACTTAAAAGTTGGTTTAAACATAATAAATGTAATTTAAAATTTTTTCGTAATTAACTTGTAGGAATTTAACCAACATTATATTAAATTAGCAATATTTTAACACAAGAATATACTAATAACAAAATATTTGCTATTAGAACGGGATTTACTAGAAAAACATCATTTATTAAAATAATAGCACTACAATTTTATTAATTGACTTGCCTCGTTATTTAGTGAATTCTCATAGTGTACCATAAATACAAAAAAAAAATACGCATCATATGGGAAACTTTTTCATTATTAATTATACGCTGACTTAGGGGATGGTATATGTCAAATTTGACATGTTAATATTAAAATATTTAAAAATAGTGTTGTTTATAAAGATATCACAAGGAGTCATTAAAAAAGTTATTTGTAATGATATTCTAGACCTATAACCCAATTTCCGTTCAATAGGAGAAGCTGAGGCTTAGGGAAAAATCATAAAAAATAAAATTACTGACGAAAAGTGTAAAAATTTGGGGAACAGATATTTATAAACTAATAAGTATTATAAAAGGTACAAAATGGTTTGTTAAAAAATAAATATTTGACAATTATGCGCTATACGCGGGGCGGAAAAAGCTCAAATATAGACGCACTCTGCGTCATCATCATCTTCTCCTGCACAGGAGCAGTAAACTCATTTATAACACAAATTACAGACAATCCACTTTTGTTCGATTGCGAGTAGAGGTGGTCACAATATAAACATTTCGCATCGGTCCCTTCATTTTTGCCTTTGTCGTCTTCTACTAGCTTTTTGGTACTTATGTGAAAAATAGTACTTTTTGCAATCTTTTTTAATTTTTAGAAGATTTTCCGTTTGGAATAGTCTCCATTTCTATAAGTTCTTTTTGTATAAAGAACTAGTAAAATGGTGGTTTTTCCACGTTTTCGGAATTAACGTTTCTTCTTTTCTACTGCTTTTGGAACCGGCAACACATCTGTTGACGATTTGATTGGGAATCCAGAACTTATTTTTATTCTCAAAAATCCCAGAATTACATCTCCCATTTGCTCGGTTAGTTTTCTTTGTGTCCGCAGTTAAGAATGCGTTATATTTAAACTGGCCAAATTCGTGGTTTGAGGAAACGATTAAGTACGGTTGTCATGCTTGCGGCCCGAAGAAAAACATTTCCAAAAAAAGCACAAACTTGATAATGTGTAACAACTCGCCTAAGGTTAGAGCGCAACTACTTTTTAGTAAGAGCTTAAAGGTTTCATAAAAGCCAAGTTAAGAGGTTGTAAATGATGCGTACAGTAGAGTGGAAAACAAAGAATAATGACACTATTGTTATTAGCAAGATTTATCAGTTCTAAATTTTTAGTATGGCTTCTATAGCCGTTTGGCAAGGAACCATATTATGAACTTCTTAAACCATTTCTTGGTAATGTAACCTTTATCATTACACTGTGTCTAGGAACCTAGCAGGGCACCATCTAATAATCACTATCACTCAGGGAAATATGAATAATAGGAGCAGTAGAAACCATCTGCCCACAAACTTAATTCTACAGTTAACAGTTGTCCTCTTTCGGCAAAAGACAAGAGGCGACCTATTTTTTTTCTTTGGTGGCTACTGTTTTTGATAACCTTTTAGTGACTGTCGTGATTCCTGTTTTATTATTGTTGAACAGTTATTTTATATTTGTGGATAGTGTTTTTCTAATAAGTCATAGAATTTGTTGACAGCAACTTTATTGAAGTCCATGGCTCTGGCTGCAAATGTCGCTTCTTGTTTTTAAAATAACAAATCAATCTTCTCCTACCATTTGATGTGAACTGTTAAATCTAGGGCTCAATTGATTTTGTTCAGCTAACTGAAAAGCTAACTCACAAAGACCTTTAGTGCTAGGTCCAAATAGTCGCATTTCCATATCTTGAACCTGGACTACCCGTGCCTATACCTGCTCTTCAGTGAAAACTTGCTCAAAATTTCCAAAACCATTTTTCGATGCGGAAGATTTTGATTGTTATAAAGTAGTACGAGGGACATCATACCTTGCAACAGACAGTCGTTTTTCTTACTATAACGTTGTACCATTTTTGCCGGCAGCAATGAAGTAGTTTATTTGAATTAAATAATATTGATACCGGGCAATAATGGACACGTGTCTATTTTGCCCTGACTGTTGTGCCCCAAGTTCATCAAATTGTGTTGACAGTATTATCGTTATTAAAACATAAACGTTTTCCGGGATTGGACCGTGTCAAAAAGTTAACCGTAGTTGCCAACGTTTCGCCAGAAGAAACTTAAAACAAACAAATAAAAATTCAAGGCAGGCAACTAAAAGTCAGATAATCAACTTTTCGACCAAGCCAAATTTTAGACTGAAAGAAGTCTAAGTAACTAAGGAAATCCCTCTATACAGGGTTATTTACGGTCTACGACACGTAATATTACAGCCAAACTATTCAATAAAATTGGGAAAATATACATGTAGGAGAAATATTTTTTAAAATTACTTTTCAAATGTACAGGTGTCCCAAAATACACAGAATGTATCAAAATTGTGTTTTTTCTTATGAAATACCTGTATATTAATACATTTTCAGTTTCTACGTTTAAAATAAGAATGGATTTGATAGAGGTTTGCCTTACTTAAACCTAAAAGTTTTTGAGATATTTTGTATTATATTAAAAAGTTGTCACAATTTTACCGATTCATATCTCAGCAACTAATACCTTTTTCCAAACTAAATTTGGACTAGAGTCTATGAATTGATCAGATTTTATGTGAAACTTGTGAAAATCCACTATGATATACATGATGTGTACAAAATAAGATTAATTAATGACATGTTTTGAACCGCAATAACTTGCTTATTTTAAATAGAACACCCTGTATTTTATATCAACAACAAATGTAAAATGTAATTACCTATCAAACAATACTATACTGTTTTGTAGCTAAATGTTCAGGTTGCAATGAAAATGCAAATTTTCATGATGAAGACTGATTTGTAACAATTTTAATATTTATCAAGTAAGCTATACAACTTTGACAGGTGAATATTACGTATTTGTAAGAAAGAGAAGATTTGCATTGTGTACATTTCATCAACTGTATTAAATTTTGAGAGGAATAAATGTGTAAAGAGTTTATAAGATTTAATAAACGTACAAATTTACTCCACAATAATATCTCTTCTAATGAATTATCTGCTCCACGGATCAATTCCTAAGCTGTTTACAATATTGTAAATCATACTGGTGAAATACAAAAAACATTTGCTTAAAATAAAGCTTCTACTTTTTTCATGTCTGTCTCCGAAATTAAACGGGTAAGTACTTTCAGACGTCATAGAGACTTCAAATTTGGCATGCCGATGGGTCTTGACTTTAAACCAACGGGAAAAATCCGAAAACCGTAAAATTTATACAGGAGCGTTTCAAGGGGCCTTCGTCTGCCATAGGTTTAACATTATTCAGAGTATATTGAAATGACGCTCAGCCACAGCAGACTTGGAACTCTGTTTTAACCTAATACAACGGTTATGTTTTAAAATATGTGTACTAATAGAACCACCAGTTTTACTTTTGTACAACTCAACTCAGCAATAATTTTTCCCCAACATTTTTATGAAAACTTTGAAACCATTGTCTTGGAAAATTTGTAACAAAAAGTATGGTTTAGGTATGTTGACGATATAATCATTATTTGGACTCATGGTTGCCCTTTTTTAGATACGTTTCTTGACCATCTCATTAATCAACATACTGACATCGAGGTCACTATGAAAATTAAAGAAAATCATCGTCTTCTTTTCCTTAAAATACTTGTCACCCAGAAGCCTCTTACGATGGCAGGCGAAACGTTGGTTACCTTTTTGACACGGTCCAATCACAAAAAACGTTTTTGTTTGAATAATGACTCCGACCGGGGAAGTCGCTATATTCATTAACCTGGAGAGAGCCTTGGATAAAGTTTGGCATGATGGACTCCTCTACAAATTACTAATTACAGAAATTCCACTCTACCTGATTAAAACTATCAAATCCTTTCTTGACAACAGATCATTCCAAGTCAGAGTGAACTCAACCTTATCTAGCTTAAAATATATAGCGTCAGGAGTCTTGCAGGGTAGTGTCTTGGGACCCACCCTTTTTAATCTGTATGTTCACGATATACCAACAGAAATTCCCTCTACACTGGCTATGTTCGCCGATGATACGGCTATAATTGCACAAAGTTTCTGTCCTGAGACTGCAATTGAACTAGTTCAAAGCTCCACAAATGTAATATCTGAATGATTCACAAAATGGAAAATTAAGATCAACTCTGGTAAGTGCCAGGCTAAAATGTTTGCACTTAAACGCTATAACACTTTCCTAAAAATCCAAATAAGAAATGAAGAAATAAAATGGAATTCTAAGGATCTAGCAGTTAAGTACTTAGGAGTGCATCTACACTCTAAGCTGAACTGAGGGTTGCATACAGATAAAAAACTAAACGAGTGCCATAACCGATTGAGAGCATTTATTTGAACAATTTTTTTCTAAAACACAGTTTTATTTTTCCAGTATTAGAAACATGTTTCCGTTTTAAAGAATATGTGAGTTGGTAAACCTTTTGTTGTATCAGTTTTTTTTTCACTATTTCTATTAAAATTTTGCTAAAATGTCATACCAAACTTTTTTAGACAATACGTAGATTCCAACCATAGTATGCAACACAAACTTGCATCTTTTAACTTTTTGATTCACAGATTATTACATTTCCCATTGTCAAAACAAAACTTTGATAAAGAACTGCAAAATTTTAAGCAGATTGCATCATACAATGGTTTTCAAGAATCAATTGTCACAAACATAATTAGAAAACATAAACATAAGTTAAACATTAGAAACATTACAACGTTAGGAACTAGTAATAGCAAAATAGATAAGAAATATGTCAAATTACCAAATTATCCCACATACACAAAAGGTCTTCAAAAATATTTTCAAAATTTAATTATCAAACAGTGACTTCTAGTAGTAACAACTTGCAAAATCTTTTAGGCAATCCGAAAGACCCAATAGAAATGTGTGATAAATCGGGAATATATAAAATTAATTGTAAAGACTGTAACCAAGTATATATAGGGCAAACCAAGAGACCTATTAAAACTCGTTTTAAAGAGCACGTAGCTCATGTCAAATATCATCGCACAGATAGGTCCAGTGTTGCCATTCATATGCTTGAAAATGGCCATAGAGTAGGCGACATTGAATTAATTAAGAGGGTAGATAATAAAAACGAACTTGATTCTTATGAAAGTTTGGAAATTTTTAAAAACAGAAATTTGCTTATGAATTATGATGATAACGGTCCATTAGGATTTTCGGAATTATTTAAGTTTATCTAAGAATCAATTAAGTTTAACGATGCGTGATAAGCAGATAGTATATATAAGCTTCCCGTTGTTTTTATTTTAGTATCGGTATCGCTGATGATAACAGCTTAGCTGTTGAAACACGTGTCCGAGTCAAGTTTTTGGTGCAGTTTTTGGTGTTTTTCTGTTGGTTTAATACGTAGGCATTAATAATACATCAAGAAAGTAATAAAATATTATGAATTATTTTAATTCTTTATAGCTTGATCAAATGTCAATTGCACTTGCTAACTAAGACTTACGTCGTGTTTTTGTCTATCATCGCCTTCTCTTGGCGCAGTGGTGAGTTAAGTGTTGTTTTGTCGATAGAGTTAATAAGACAAATGCATTTTGTACTACAATCTTTCTATTTAATCTATGTACCTAACGAATTTTGTTATGGCAACAAAATCACTTTCCCGAAATATCAATTGTTTTCCTTCCATACCTAATTGTCTTGCAGACATTTTTAAGAAAATAACGTACATGTTTTGCCATGGATAGCAAAATATTAAATTTTAACGTAAATAAAAAAGTTTTGGGTTTGATGGTACATACGACTAAAGAACAACAATGCTTTAATTCTACAAAATTGAGCCGAATTAACCGCAACAATTATAAATTCTTGGTTTAGGATTGGTGTTGAGCATATTTTGATGGAAAGTTAACAGTATAATAAAACGATTAAATTGAAAAATGTTTTTTATGCAACAAGAATTAATGTGAACTTGATATAATTGCGAGGTTAGGTTATGGCTATAATACGGTTTTGGTTCAAAAGCGTTTGATATAATTAATCACGATCTATTAATCTATTGTTGGGTTTGGTTAATTTATAAAGTGTTTTAAACAATGGATCTCAATATACTAGAATTGATGAAAAATCGTCGAAATCTTCATCAGTTTCTTGTAGTGTCTCGCAAGGATCCGTCTTTAGATCTCTGTTATTTTCAATGTATTCGAATGCTTAAACTATTGTAAATTCTGTTTGTATGCAGATGAATGATATTTGCAAGCTTTTACAAATTATTGACAATCATAACCTTAGAATATATCTTTCCAGAGATAAAAAAATTTTTCGAATCCAACATGCGTTAAGAGTTAAGTACTTTCATTGTTTTGAAGGCAGGAAGCACCTCAAAGTATCTCTTCATTTCATGCCCAAAAATCCCACAGTTTTGTGGAAGCATGAGGAATCTCCTAAAGATCAAAACCATATCATCAGTATCTGGTGAGTAAATATGAAGGGTGTTAACCCTTATGCGTGCTAAGTGGAGAATGATTCTGGTGTCAACCTCTTCTGTGTAGTAGTTAGGGTCGACACATCCACATGTGATGCTGCTACCTTATCTCTCTAACTGATCACGAAGGACAATCTATTTGCCCTGCCGTACTTAATGAGATCTTTAGCAAGAAATGCGGTCAGTTCATCCGTAGTTTGGTCATGTGAAAATAATTTATTTTTTATTTATTTATTTTTTTCGGTGGTGTTTTGTATTGGATGTGTTGTGATCCTCTCATTTTACGTATTAAGCAGGTGTTCTTATATTAGTCAAAAATCTATTTGAAAAAGTGTTTTCTGCACGTTTTCACCGAAACTGGCTTGCGGTAAGTATGAAGGATTGCCATTTCTCCGGCGTAACAGGCGCAACAATACCTTCTGTCTCCTCTTTAGTTGTAGTTTGTAAAACTTTCAAGACAGCCATCAGCTTATATTTAGCCACACAATGATGCATCAGCAAATAAAGATCGTGGCAGATAGAAAATTCATACAGGCTTATGCTATCCCATCGATGTTTGTATGGCTTGCTGATGCTAATAATAACCTTTATCTACTCCTGTTTTATAATGTATTCATTATTTAGACATTTTTGTGCTATTTATGATGCATATAATTCCCCAGCCTGAGTTATGAGCGTGAGTTATCATAACTCACGCTTGATCAATTGCAACTGTCATTTGGAAACCTCGGTAGCGGAGTAGCTAAGACGTTTTTATAATCTTAAAGTCGTGAGTTCGATCCCCAACCGCGCAATTATTTTTTGTTTTTATTTTAAAACATTTTGAAGTAAAACAATAAAATATACTTTTTAACAAATGATTACATTTTTATATTTTTCATCTTTATGGACATTTTATTCTATGTTCAAAGTACCCTTAACATCAATCATGCAGTAAACATAGAAATTTTTGGAAAACTACAGGCATTTCTTAAACGGAAATCTGAAAGTTACACGGCTAAAAAATCAAAAACTTTTACGCCCGAACAAATTAAGCAATTTATAACTGAGGCCCCAGATGACAAATACTTGGAGACAAAGGTACCTAAATCTATAGTAGGTATTTAAAAAATAAGTGTATTAATAACGACGCTTAACAATCGAGATATTTTATTGTTGGGAGATGTCGTTTTTTATTTTATCCTAAAATTGTTATTCGTTATTTAATCCACGAATTTTTTACAACATTACAACTATGCAATTTTAACCACTTCTGGAGGAGTTACAGTAAAATTTCCTCAATACCCATTTTTTCAATTTAAATGTTATTTTTGACAGTCCAGTACTACCTACTTGATTTTGCACATTACGTAGTTAAGTATGTTTTTCTTCAAGCGACAATAAAACGTCATATTATTGAACTACTGGCAGACGCTAAAAACTTTTTACTGTCTAGACATTAAAAGCAAAACAGTTATTTTGTTTTCACAACTATTTAGAGGTTGGTACCTCGGTTATGTCATATTATGAATGTAACAGTAAAGTACCAACTTTATTCGTTCAGAATAAAACGTCACTATAACACTCGAGAATCTCGAAAATTTGAAAATAACACATGAAAACTAGCAATAAACGCTTGAAGAAATAATATATTTCACTTGAGTTAAAATGTAATTGTTTTGCTTAATTTGCTGTCTCGGCTGACGCCTCGCCAGCAAACTTTTAAGCTCAACAATTATATTGTTTAACTCCTAGTAAAATAATCTACTATTTTCTTCAAGCGACAATAAAAGGCATATTATTGAACTACCGGCAGATCGTTCAAAACGCTTTTACTGTCTAAACATTAAAAGCAACAGTTCTTTTGTTTTCACAACTATTTAGAGGTTGGTACCTCGGTTATGTCATATTATTAATGTAATAGTAAAGTACCAACTTGATTCGTCCAGAATAAAACGTCACTATAACACTCGAAAATCTTGAAAATTTGAAAATAA
Organism: Abscondita cerata; assembly: GCA_030710515.1. Taxonomy (NCBI): domain Eukaryota; kingdom Metazoa; phylum Arthropoda; class Insecta; order Coleoptera; family Lampyridae; genus Abscondita; species Abscondita cerata. The sequence goes on along the minus strand of JALBCR010000902.1, from coordinate 86,360 downwards.
CACATGAAACTAGCAATAAACGCTTGAAGAAAAATAATGTATTTTACTTGGAATTAAAATATAATTGTTTCGCTTTTAAGCTCAACGATTATATTATTTAACTCTTAGTAAAATAATCTACTATTAGTTGTCTAAATGTACGTTCGACGGGAAAATAATTTGAATAATATTGTACTTATACCTAAATATTATTAAATTTTAGGTTGCTTGCATAATGGGTGTAATGAGTGCTTGTCGGACTGGTGAACTTTATTCTATGAAGTTAACGGATGTAGAAGATCTCGGATCGGCATTTATGGCGACAGTACCAAAAACAAAAACAAAAATTGTAAGAAAATTTGCAATAACAGGAAATTTTTATGGTGTTTGTAAAAACTATTTGGAGCGTCGTCTATCACATATAGATCGTTCAAATTTTTTTCTGAAATATCAAAATGGGAAGTATCTTTCGCAAATTATTGGCATTAATAAATTTGGAGCCATGGGCAAAGAAATTGCATCATTTTTGAAATTGCCAGACAGTGGTCTGTATACAAGTCATTCTTTCCGTCGATCGTCTGCGACTATACTAGTAGACGGTGGCGGTGATTTAACAGCCCTTAGCGTCACGGTGGATGGCGATCGTCGGCTGTAGCTGAAGGATATATAGACGAATCTTTAAGGAACAAGACAATCACGGCAAATACGATTTATAACACTATTACCCGCAACCGGCTACAGCTACAACTTCGACGTCTGCTCAAAACGAAACGGTGACATTACATCACCAAACACCATCGTTACCGATCACTAATTGCACCAATTTTACGTTAAACATTTATTCCAACAGTAATGATAATAACTGATGATTCACAAAAATAGAATTTGTAGACGTAGTTAATGTTTAAATAGCTAGTGTTTTTATTGTTGTTAAAGTTAAATAAAATTTTGTCTAAGTTAATCGTATATTATTACAATAGTAACGAAAATCGAAGTATACAAAAATCGTAAACTTTCAAAAATCGGAAAATCGAAGAATCGGAGATCGAAAAATCGAAATAGACATTGAAAAATTAAAATTTAAAATTAAGATTAAGATATTTATATTTCGATGATTTTTGATTTTTCGATTTTTTGAATTTTTGATTTTTGTCGTAGATAAAATATAGGTATTCAACGAATGGTAATCAATAACTTACGCGGATAAACTTCATCCGCGTGAGTTATTGCTTACATCATCCGTTGAATAATAATACTATTATCACATTTTATGCTATTGAACATGTATTTAGTTTACATTTTTTTCATAGGTGCCTAGAATTTTATATTATTTGTCTGCATACCTTGCTGTAACCAAACAGTTACGGATATATCAACCAATGAGATTTCTCTGGGAAAGACAGGTTGTGTAAGAATGTGAACAAGTTTCTGACCTTTTACTAAAAAGAATTAGTTAGTGTTTGAAAGGCCTTCTTGAATTGCCTTACAAAAACTGTTAAACTTTGGTAGAAACTTCCTGATGTATTAATTTTTCTGAGGTACTCATTTAAAGCATTTTCTCTGTTTGACTTCCTATTTTGGTTAATTGAGGATTGGCTATGTCTAGCGTTGTCATTTAGCATTGTTGAACTAGACCTCTTTAAACGTTTAACTTTTTGTTTTGATGCTCCAGTGCTTCGTCAGCACCCACGCACAAAATAGAAATTAACTTCTATTGACAACCCACTTCCTTTCTACGAAATGCTTACATATGTTGATATTAAAATCTCAATATCTACAGTATAATAAAGGGTTTTCTAATAAGAGATGTTATTTTGAATAACCCGCTATTTCGGCAAAAGTCACTTTTGAAGCTGTAATTTTTGACATTTGACAAGTAGAAACTACGCCATTAAAAAAAATGGAACGATAACGATAAAATTTACTATAAAAATGGTGAAAATTTGGCAGAGATGGTTCGTAAAACTAAAACATTTTTTGGTCGTCGTGAAACACCTTGTCGGACCGCATTACAGAAATTGGTGGAAAGATTCAAACTGTTAGGACAAGTTAGTGATGTGAAGAATAAAACCAGTGCACGTCGCTCAAGAACAACTAAAAATATTGCTGCTGTAGCCCAAAGTGTTGAAAAAAACTCAGGTTTGTCCATTCTTTGTCTTTCTTTGAAATTGGGCATTCCACAAACGTCATTACACCGTATTTACATCAAGACATAAAGTTAAGTTAACACAAGAACTTAAGCCGGCCGATCATCTACAACGTCGTGTTTTTGCTGATTGGGTCCTCGAAATGTATAAAAATTATTCGGAATTCCATCGAAAAATTATCTTGACTGATGAAACCCATTTTCACCTCGGTGGCAAACAAGCAAAGTTGTCGCATCTGTGGCTTAGAAAACCCAAGAGTTATTGTTAAAAACCTTTCCATCCTCAACGTGTGACTGTATGTAACGGTTTATATTCCGGCGGGTTATTAGACCTTACTTTTTCAAAAATGAGGATGGAGCAACAGTTACGGTGAATGGATTGCGCTATCGAGAGATGATTAATAATTTTTTATTGCCGGAATTGGATGGTATTGATCTAGACAACGTTTACTTTCAACAAGACGGCGCTACGTGCCACACAAGCAACAAAACCATTGATCTTTTACGGGAAAAGTTTTTGGATCGTGTTATTTTTGGAAGAAGTGATCACAATTGGCCACCGAGATCATGTAATTTAACACCTTGCGATTTCTTCCTTTAGGGCCTTGTGAAAGATAAGGTCTACTCCAACAGTCCAGCGTCAATTAAAGACGTCAAAGATGGAATTCGTGAGGCTGACAAGGACATAAAGCAGCTACTTTGCGATTTGGTTATTGAAAATTTCAAGAAAAGGATATAGTCCTGTAAGCATGGTTGTGGTGGCTATTTTGCTGATGTTATTTTCCATCATACCTTTCTCTTTATAATGAAATAAACATCCGATCATTTATCTAAAAAAAATGCCATTTTTCTTTGAATATCAAAATAACACCTCTTATTGGAAAACCCTTTATTGTATTATTATATTATATTATATTTTTATAGTATTATATAAATCTGCTGGCGACCATATTGTTTTCTTCTAACGGAGTGCATTTGAGGCTAAAGGGTTGTTCTTACAAGATAATTGCTAAGGACAAATTTTATAGACAATGCCATGACAAACAAATATGGTCTTATAAACTTTTCTCGTACGACCACCTGTTCTAAGAGTAGAGGCCATTTTGTTTTTTGCTGGTAGAGCGTAACGGCACGGGTTTTGAAGTAGCCACCATCTAGAATCCCATTTTAGACACTGTAATGAAGAGATTGAAACCATCCTCACACTTTTATCATCAACGAATTCACGGAAGTCAATTTTTGTTCATTTGAGCACAGACAAATAGCTCAAAATACAACCCTTACACCTATACATACAGGGTAGCTTTTAAGTATGGAACCAAGGCTCTGTAGCCAAAACGGTTGAAGGCATCATTCTGAAAATTTTACAGATCAAATCTGAAGCTATTTCACATAATTTGACACAATCAAAAATTTTTTTGCTCGATAATTTTTGACACGGCCGCCATCTTGAATTTTTTAAATAGCAAGATGGGTCATGTGATATATCATTTGAAAGTTTATTTTATTTACTTTGCAACTGACTAGAAACATTGAAGTTGTATTTGTATTGTTATCCCTAGGATTGTGGAACTTTTTCCAAACGTGGACGACCCAAATGCTGTTAGGGGCAATATCTGATTTCAGCAGAACGGTGCCCCACGCCATTATAGGATAAACGTTTGAAATTATCTAGATAAAACTTTTCCAAGACGCTGGATAGGGAGAAGGGGAACTCTCGAGTGGCCAGCCCGGTCACCTGACTTGACCCCTCTGGACTTTTTCTTGTGGGGCCATTTGAAAAGCTGTGTATACAAGAACAGACCCTACGATTTAAATGAATTGAGAAACCGTATTGAAGCTGAGATTGCAGCTATTCCAGAAAATTGGTTGATAAATTCGATTAATTCTTTCCTAAATCGTATACATTACTGTCAGGAAGTAAATGGTTCACATTTTGAGCATTTAATTCGCTAAAGTATTTCAGTTTTCTTAAGAACATTGACTTTTTACATACGATGTTATTTAAATCTAATGATTCTTGTTTCTCCATGTAAGTCTTATTGGTTCCTTTTTTTTTCTCGATAATTATTTCGTGAGCAGTAAATTAATTTGTATTTTTTCTGAGCGTATTTTTACCATCCAACTCAAATATTCAAACTCAGTTACAAAGTAAATAAAATAAGCTTTCAAATGATATATCACATGACCCATCTTGCTATTTAAAAATTCAAGATGGCGGCCGTGTCAAAAATTATCGAGCAAAGAATTTTTGATTGTGTCAAATTATGTGAAATACTTTCAGATTTGATCCCTAAAATTTCCAGAATGATGCCTTCAACCGTTTTGGCTACAAAGCCTTGGTTCCATACATAAAAGCTATCCTGTATATACTTTTAATGAATTTTGAATAAGTACATAGTATCAAGTTTTTTAATGTTTAACATTTCTAATGTTGACCAAGTTTGTAAATTTTTAGCAATTTTAATTTAATCGTTGTAATCTTCTCAAGTTTTCTATTTTAAAAATAAATTTATTGCATGAATTAAGTAGAATTTTTTAATCTTTATTATTTAATCATTTATCAAAAATTATGACATAGACACAGTTGCTTGAAAAAAAATACTTAAATCTTGTCAGTGTTTGTTATATACTAATTAAATAATATGAACACTAAGTTTAGTTTAACAAGGTTTTTTATATAATATATGATGACTTATTTGCGAAAGATTAAATATATTTTTGTAATAAACGACATTAAAATTTTTGTATAAAAACAAGAAAGGCCAAAAACAAAATTTAGTAGATACACTAACTCTTGAAAAATGAAGTTCGTAATTATTGCACTAGCGTTGATCGGTTTTATCAATTTTGGGGCTGGTAAATGACTTGTAAATTTATACTATTTGCATAACCTTCTTTCATATTTTAGATGCCCAAACACCTGCCGTTAAAACAGCACTAAAATGCGTAGTTGATAATTTAAGTAAAATTGCATTTGGTGAATTATGTAATATTGCTAATGCGGCGAACTGCGCCAGTGCAACAGTATGTAATTTATCTAGTTGTCTTACATCTGCAAACCCTGCAAATCCAGAAAATTTAATGAGTATACTTAATAATATTAAGGACATTCAAACCTGTTTTAGAACTACAGTTCAACTAAACTTATGTATAGATGTTTGTGGTCTTCTTGGTTTTATTCTTAGTCCATTAGGTCTTTGTAAAAATGGTCTAATTAATCTCAATCTACTGAACTTAATAAATATTATTCTTAGTTTAGGAGGTTGTAGTGGAAAGTAAATTTTAATTGAACGCGTTGTATGTATGAATAACAAAGAAGATCATTATACGTACTATGTCAAATGTCAAGATCTTACAAGTATTTTTTTATTTTAATGTTATAAATTGTAATTAGATAAATGTATCAATAAAGTTGAACTGCATGCCAAATATATTTTATTATTTTTACTTATTTGAAAATTGTAAAAAGTACAATGGGAAACTAAGATAGGTAAGTACTGTTTTTGCAAAAAAAAGAGATTTATAAATATATTGGTTTTGGCTGGATGATTTTTTCAAAATTTATCCATTGTACAGCTGTTTTAGTTTTCGGCAGATCGCTCTTGTTAATTTGACGACATCTTGGCAGAACCCTATGCATTGTTTGTTGTTGCCTGCTCTGTGGTTGCCAAACTACAGGACTAAACATTTGCACCAAATGACCATAATAAACATTTGTACCATTTCAACTTAGTTTGGAGAATAAACCCTATTTCTGCAAAAATTGCAACAGAGCTGAAGAAATAAATTTAGACAAAATATAAACTTTTTTTTGAAACAAAACACTGTGTTGAATTTAAAGGTAATATGTATATTTCTTATAACAAAATTTTAGCACATCGAGACAAAATATGCCAGATAGATAAAATGAAAAAATTTATGTAAAAACAGTAAGTGCTTAAAGCGTATTTTAATAAAGTTATTCTTAAGAGTTGATTAAATCGTTTTCGCTTGGTGATTTAGCACCAAACTCCCTGGTTCCATTCTCATTGTAGCAATTTTTTATAATTAATTTTATTATGAACGTCATAAGAACATAATTTTTAAAAGTAAATTTAATATTGTGACTTTTAATCACGAGTAAAAATTAAATATAAATGTAGCAATTTTAGGCAATAGTTTAATCTCGCTGATTTTTTAACAATAGTAGTGGTAGATTTTACATATTTTTCATTTTTGAATTGATGTACGTAAGCGCTATAATTTTTTCAATCTAGTTTAGTCATTATAAGACATCATTTTAAGCAATGTATTAGACCAGCATTTTTTCCTCATGTGTCTAAAAAAACTGCATTCAAATATTCACGAAATTTTTTTAATTTTCAGCAAGACATTTATCAATCCACATCGGTTGTTAGTTATTTAATTTTTGGTTTAAATATTTATCAAGACACAATGTCCCATCAATGAGATATGACCCAAAAATGTTTTCACAAAAAATAGCAACTTTTTTTTTAGCATAATGCTGCATATTTCAATAATTTCCCGACGAGTAAACATTCCATTAGCGTTGTTACAATAGTCATGTTTTAACCGTTTTCTCTTTTTTGGATACTATTGCAATAATCGTATGAACTTCACGGTGTAATCACTGCAGTAAATACTTCTAGGTATTCAATTTAGTGACACTATTTTATTTTCTATAAAAGACAAAAAAGAGTAAAATACGTTTTTCATAGACTTGACATTACTCTGTAAACCACAACTTATACATTTGCAAAAGTATTGTCTGTCTGCGGTATTATTTGGTGTCAACTACTAATGGTGATTTATTTTATAACTTCTATAACTTTTGTTTTTTTGCTGCAATTTGCCTTATTATTTAGTTGTGTTTTACCATAACTAACACCCTGCTGCATTTGATTTGTTTATTTATGCCATTTTCTTTATTTGCTGATTACTTTAAGTATTTTTTCAGAATTTATAAATGGATTTATGAAAAGGAATTTTCTTAGGTAACTTTTTCATTAGGCTTCTTCTCTGACAAAATAATTCCGTAATGTAAAGGGTTTTGGTGTTTTGATTTGTTACGGTCCAAAATATTCGAGTTGCGACAAGAATCAAATTTACCGCGCATGAAACGATATTCCTATTGGTGGATTGGAATTTTCGGAGTTTTAATCAAAACGACGGGCCAACATCTTGAAACTTTCTTGTTATCTTGGGCAATTTGCGGTACTGTACGAAGCTAAAAACTATATATAAAATTTCAATGTGGCTTCAATAATTGCACGATCAATCAGTGTGGAAATATAAATCCGACCGATTACGCCGTAAGTGGTTTTCTTTGCTGTTTCTCTGGTTTATTTAGTGGTCCTCATATTCTAGTCATAATTGACTGTTGAATAATTCCTGGAAGCGCTGAAACGAGCAATTGGGAATTTTTTGTGACACAAAACGTGCATGCGATCGCACTCTCGTCGACCTCAAAGATACACGGCCGAACATACTTTAGCGGTTGGAGGTCACGCACGCGGTGCGCCTGCTATTTACAAAGGCAACCATCTGCTCCCAGAGCTGTGTCTTCTACTTCTTCTCAGAAAAATCCTACTGATTTTTAAGTAGCTGTCAACTGGCTGTCGTTAGCAAGGACTTTCCTTATCAGAACTACATGCATTAGTATACAGCTAAGTTATCGTTTTAAGGAACCAATTCATTTTGCATGCGTTTGAAACTTAAGTACACGCGACATCAAGCGGTTGTATCTTTAGCGTTTAAGAGAATTGTTATTTGAGGTAGTCTCTATCCAACCACGCTCGTTGTTGTTTGCACTAACTCCCTCAGAGTTAGAGCGCTGTCATTATTGCAGGGTAAGCTAAAACAAAAGGCCTTTTGGATTGGCGGGAGTTACATTCCGTATTAAAACGAGTGTACTATTAGTTTTTAAGTCACCGCGTGTACGTAACGTGTGTACGTCAAGTTTCCTTAATCACCAATCTCAAATTGGTACGCTATCTCTATTTTGGAGTTAATAAATAAAAAACTTAACTGAATTGCAGCATACTTGAACGGGAACTATAACTAATTGGTTATTGCTAATGCACGCAAGTTTCATGCGACAGACTCTATCATTTCTCCTAGATACTCCTAATATTTTAAATTGTATATGCTATATTTATATGTCTTTTGTCTTTCTTTGATTTGTGTTTCTTGTAGCGTGTTAGACTCTTAGTAAAATTAGAATTCCTGTTGATCGGTTTTATTTCTCTCCGTTACCCAGCAGGTGGCGCTTTGTTACTCAGCATTTATTTCTTTTAGTTCTCCCAAGGACCTCCCTATCTCACCGACGCGACAAAGCCGGGCACTGCTGTGCTAACGCTTATAAATACGTGATCTTCCACAAATTTGGTGCGCTATTTCAAGCAAAATATTGTTCTTTCTTTTTTTTTCTAGGTTGCATAACTAGTGCCGTCACTTCATTTTTATCTCTTATTATTTGTAAACTGCAACCGTTACGGATTAACACGTGTTCAAAACCTACGCATTGTATTTTCTTATTTTACAAGTAAATGAAAACACCTAAATATGACAGGCCATAACTTTTCGTAGCACTATAATTTTTTTTGTTAACAAAATTAAAACATAACGTGCGTTAAGTTACACAGCATTACTATTCTAGAGAATGCTACAGCTAGAACGTTATCTTCGGATCACATTTAATGGAATTTTTTCTGTACAATTAAACTGCTGTCATTACGACAACATTCTCCTAAACAAGGCTTCTGCTGACGTCATATTTCGTTGATTATTGAAGTTGCTTCCACTTAGTGTCCATGTTGTTTGTGGTCAGATAAGTCAAGAACATTAAGGTTTTCTGGCTCGGTCTAGGGTTTGGTCGTAAACAAATCTTTTTGGTGACATACAGTCAGAGTACCGAAACATGGTAAGCACTGTTCATTGACACTAGAGGCCTGGCAAATGTTGGCAAAACTTGTCTTTTAATTAAGTAAGGACCATCACATCGCACAGCAAATTTTGACAGGTTTTTATGAGATTCACTGCTTAATACGTGTACTAAAACATTGCTACTTTTTGAAATAGTATAGTCTCTCTACATCAGAGCAACTTTAGTAATGTTTTGTTTTGGCTAAATCTTTAAGGTAAGAGATTTTTGTTATCATTATGTACATGTTATCGTAATGACAAGTGGCGTAGAGTTAGCTGCCGTACGTAAGCAAGATATGTATATCCAGAGGTTTAAATTCCGTAATATTTATTCCAAAGTTTAGCATTTTATTCCGCTTTGTATGATCGTCCTAAAATTGTTAACTGAACATTCAATTAGCAATTTCTTCTGGATTGGCGGTGAAGTAGTCACACACTGGAGTCAAGTTCTGTTTCACAGCCACTAACAAATTGAAAGGATTTCCGAATCTTACATAGCAATTTATTGAGTTCTTCAGATGATATGTTTGGAATTGCCACTATTACTAATACTTGGATTTCCTTCTGGTAGCTTTTTCGCACAGGGTGGACCTCGTTATGTAAATCTGGCCAAACGTCCACTTAGATAACGTATAGTAATTATCCTCCTTAATTCTTAGAAATCAGATTTTATGATTGTAAGTGAGTTTTTGATGTATACCATGAATTTATTTACTGCATAGGTTAACGCTTCATATTCAGTCGTATTATAATTTCGTTCAGCGACATTTAGAAGCCTGCTGCCGTATTCATTAAAACTCTTTCTCTGGAAAAAATTGCATTCAAACTTGCATTAATTTTCAATATGAAGAGTAGTTCATAACGTACTTGCCACAAAACTGGGGCCCAACTTAATGTAAAGGGTTTTGGGACACGTGTTCAAAAACAACGCACATAATCAAAGAGTATTTTTTTAATTTACAAGTACTAATACACCATTCACTATACTTTGCTGTTTTTATTTAAATGTAAATTAAAAATTCAATTTGTTCATGTACGTAATTTTCAACACGTAGTAATTGAAATACCAAAACCCTTTACATTAGGCCCCTACGGTGGGGTGACTACAATTTTTTCAATCATTCACCAGGGGTCATATTAAGTTCTTCATCCCTGATTAATAAATGAAAATTTAAATAAACTTGTTCTATTATATTTATATAACTAAGATCTGGTTCTTTTACCTGCAGTTAATTTTATCTGTCAGTTAATCACCTTGAAACGAGACTATCCAAAAATTTTATTGGCTCAATACAATAAGTTAATCGACAGATAAAAAGTTAACGGAAGGTGAAAGACCAGATCTAAATGTATCATTATATTTCGCTCTGATTTAGTAAGATAATTTTGAATACAACTTTTGAGTAATTTTATGTAATATTTTTATTTAAAACTATATTTAATTACATTAATAACCCAAAGAATTATTTAATCAAAATTAAATTTTCTACAACTTTTACTTAAACCAGTTTTTGTTTAAAACCTATTGGTGCAGATGTAGAATGGAAATTTTGTATAACCATTACTAAAAAAGAGCAAGGGGCGATATATCGAAGCTGATTATTGCGTTCAAAATTTCGAAGTGTGCGATGGCCCAAATTAGCAACAAAGTGACGTCGCCTATTATTAGTCATTTAAGCATTCGTATTATATGTATATTCAAGTTGACTATTATGTTTAAATACCAAAGTGGATGTGCGTTACGTTTAAATGTCCAGATGTCGTCGTTTTATTGTCAAACGATTAATCATTGAGCCCTCGACGTAGTGACTAAGAATCAAAGTGAGCAAAGGGTTCAACTTGGATATGACGTTTACATATCGAAGTGAGTGATATTTGGAATTTGAGTATTGTGTTCAAATAACAAAGTAGGCGATACATTCAACGTTACATTCAGCCGATGTAGTTGCATTGAGTAACCATGATGGCAATCTTTACTACAAAAATTTGGAAGATGTGTCCATTGGCCGTTGTATACAATTGTTATTTCAAAAAACTACTGCAATGTTTTTTTTTGTCAATTTAGCTACTGATAAGTTGACCCTACAAACCGTAATATCGTAGAATCGGAAGATTGTATCTTATGATCTAATCATAGCGGAACATTTTACTGATCGCTATTATTTGCAAGGTCTGTCTGTAAGAATTTGCAAGAAACCGTAAATAGTTACAAGAATCTGTTACCTACAGTAACACACAAAATTGTTATTTTTTTCGCTACGATTTTACGATCGCTACGATTTGTACACGAAATTGTAGGCTAAAGCAATGCAATACAATTTTTGAAAATCAAAAATTTTGAAAAAAATAATCTTAAATTATAAAAAAAAACACTTTTAATCGATTAATTGTTATTGGGATTGTTTTATAAACAATACTTAATTTTCTTTGGTCACTACAAAAGAAACTGGAATTAAAAAATATTGCGCAAAATCTTTGGTTAATCTTTGTTTTAATTATATCTTATTTATCAAAAATATTTTAAAAAATTCTTGTTAAGCTTTCTTGTCAGAAGTGTAATTTTAAAATTATGTAAATATTTAGTTTAAAATAAATTAAACAAAGAATGTAATAATTCACAAAACGTATTTACTGAAGATTAAGTGTAGTTTTTACATCATCAACGACATTGAAATTTTTGTATAAAAATCAAAAAGAAAATTATAAAGTTAGTAGATAATAACTTTGAGAAGATGAAGTTCCTAATTGCCGCTCTTGCTGTAGGTTGTTTTGGTATTTTTGGAATAGGTAAATAACAAGATTAATTTAGCTTTATTTTGATATTTGTATAATTTGACCGTAGATGGTGCTACTATTAGTCCCGATCTCATTAAAGAAGTAGTCCTAAATTGTACAAAAGCGGGTTTGACTAGTATTCCATCTGATAAAGTATGTGGTATTGTACAAAGCACGACCGGTTGCGCTGCGGCTACAGTATGCAATTTATCAAATTGTCTTGGTACTGCAACCGTTTCAGACTTAACGAAACTACTTAATGCAATAAAAGATGTTTCCTCAATAAGAGATTGTATAAAAGCAGCCCTTGATGCACTAGCATGTGGTAATGTTTGTGCACAAGCAGGAATTTGCGTAAACGGAGTACTTAATGTCAGCGGCATTGGTAGCGTAAATATAACTACAAATTGTACAAGTTATTATTATTATTAGAATTACGAATTTGGAAAAACTTACAATATTTAATGATAGTTATGTATTATACTTGGCATGCAGATATCAATAAAGTTTAAAATGCATTAAATTTTTTTTTTACAGTTGAGAGTATTTTTTCCTCCAATTAAGTTTATAATTTTAAAGTTCTTAACCTTCTAGGTGGAGGTGGGGTTAAAACAACGGTCTCAAGCTACATAAAAGGCCGACGTTTTATCCAAACCTGTGAGGGCTTTATCAAGGCTAATAAACCCTCACAGGTTTATGTAGTTTAAGACCGTTATTTTCAACCCCATCTCCACCTAGAAAATTAAAACTTTAAAATTAAATTTTTTTGTTAAATGTTGGTGTTTGTTTTTGAATCTAGTTTGATGTAACTAGCAAGACATTTTCGTACGATTTTATAAATACAAGAAAAACAAACTATCTGATACCTAGCATTTCCAACACTATCGTTTGTTTAGTTATAGATTCCCATAACATATACTAACTCTGGTAATTTCTAACTAGAATAAAATACCAAGTATTAGATAGTCTATTATGTTGTATTTATAATTAAACAAAAATCTCTTGCTATTACAGCAATGATTCAATGTAATGGACCTTACGTTTTTGAATTATTTACTTTGCTTTCATATTTTATCACGTTTAAGCTATCTAATTAGTCCTAAAGTTCACCTTTGGACATAGCCTCTTGATTTTTTTCGTGTTTCTCTATCCCGGGTGAGTTGCATTCATCTTGCATGTTTTTTAGGTTGTTTGACAATTGCATCTGAGCTCTTATTTTTGTGGATTTATACAACTGTATCAAGCACGTATTCAATAAACTACGAGACTTTAAAACATTTAAAGAGAGGACAGTCCAACATACGACGTATTGATGTTCCAAATATGGTAATGGTAGTGCATTAGGCGTAGTGTGTCCAAATTCGATGCTCACCATTGGTATTTTGGAAACGGTAAGAGTTACAGGTCGGTTAAATGGAACAATATGGAGGTATTTATCTTGACCTCTTCAGACCTTCTCTTGTTTTTCAAAGAAATGCGTTGCCTACTAGATATTGCAAAAAGTGAAAATCGGCATTTTCTTTAAACTTTGCGTTAGATCCACGCCATTTATCCTATCAAAAATATGTAAATATAAAGTTGTAGACATTTAGATGTTGAATAATATGCGTCATTAAAAAATATTTTTGCTTGCATCGGTAGCGAAATATGACCCAAGTTGCATTTTTTAAATGGAAATGATACATTGTATTTTTATACAAGTTGAATTACTTGTTTTTCCTTTTCAACGATATAAGGTTCGAGCTATTTATCTTGTGTACTTTAGAAGATATAAAGAAAAAATCGTTTTTGAGATCTGCTAGATGTATTTTAAAGCCTCACACTATCCATGATTGCAAATTTTAAGAAACAAACAACTGCACATCAAATCTGTCCAATAATATTGTTACAGTAGTATCGTGTCAGAACTTGTAGTTGTTGTAGTAAGCTATTCATATTCAAAATTGATGATGCAGTTTTCAAACCATGAAAAAACGGACATGTTTGTTGTCTACATAAGATGCTATCGTAATTCAACTGCGGCAGCAAATGAATATCACAACTTATACCCCGAAAGAAGGCAACCTCACAGAACTTTGTTTTCCCGACTCGAGCAAAATCTTCGACAAGGTGGATCCTTCACCGCCATTCGTCCTACAACCTATCAAAAAAGACAATGAGGATGCTGAAATAGCTGTTCTAGCCGCTGTTAATGTTGAGCCTTCCGTTTCAGTAAGAAAAATTTCGAATGACAGTGGTATGGCAAAGTTCAGTACATTATGTTTTAAAAGAAGAAATTTCATCCTTATAAGCCAATGATATGCCATCATATCAAAGAGAATGATTATGCTCGAAGAGTTTTACATTTTGTAGATGGTACCTGGATGAAGTTACAAACGATAATTCTTTTCTAAAAAAAATTCTTTGGAGCGATGAAAGTAGATTCACAAACAACGGCATTTACAATCGGCATAATTATCATTATTGGAATAATGAAAATCCGAAAATAGTTCCGAAATCGCGTTTCCAAGAACGATTCGGATTTAACGTGTGGTGCGGTATTTTGGGGAAATCGTTTGATAGGTCCCATTTATTTATAATCAAACGCTTAATTCGACTAGATATCTTCAACTGCTGCAAGCCGAAGTCGAAGATGCATTGGACGAAACTACCTATTCAAGAAGAAAGAAGTATTTTGTTTCAACAAGACTGGCGCCCGGCCCATAATTCCAGGATTGTCACTGAATATTTATCAGCAAGATTTGGAAACCGTTGGATTGGAACAAACGGTCCCATACGTTGGCCTGCGCGATCACCAGATTTGTCCATACTAGATTTTTCCTGTGGGGACACATAAAAATTTAGTATACGTTGTCAGTATGAGAACGTTAATGATTTGCAACATAGCGTCATTCAGGCCTTTAATTCAGTTAGCGTCCGAAATCCATTAATGAATTGCCGAATAAATATTGAAAAACGCTATACAAAATGTTTAGAAGTCAATGGCCGCACTATTGAGAATCTTTTATTAGGAAAACTCATTCGTTTTACGATGTTATCCACCGTTATGTTTTTTGTTATTATTGCTTACAACTTGGTAACATTATCAAATCTGCCTCAAAAATGATTTTTTCTTTATATCTTCTAAAAATTGCACAGATAAATAGCTCGAACCTTATATCGTTGAAAAGGAAAAAAATCAAGTAATTCAACTGTATAAAAATAAATTATCATTTCCATTTACAAAAATGCAACTTTGGGTCATATTTCGCTACTGATGCAAGCAAAAAATATTTTAATGACGCATATTATTCAATATCTAAATGTCTACAACTTTTATATTTACATATTTTGATAGGATAAATAGTGTGGATTCTACACAAGTTTAAAGAAAATGCCGATTTTCACTTTTTGCAATATCTAGTAGGCAACGCATTTCTTTGGAAAAACAAGAGAAGGTCTGAAGAGGTAAGATAAATACCTCCATATTGTTCCATTAACCGACCCTGTAACTCTTACCGTTTCCAAAATACCAATGGAGAGCATCGAATTTTGGACACACTGTATACTGTATAGTCTGCCCCGTGACGGTTTTTTCTCCTCTGTGAAGTTCGTTTAATAAAATCATTTTTTCTCTGTTTTACACCTGGAGTATATGCAACCTAACTTACAAGATTGGTTTGTATAAAATTTTGGATTATTTTATTTTGGTACGTAATATTGGGTAGAGTACACGTGTTTTTTCTTTGCGGTAAAAAGTAAAAACCTTTTTTATTAAACAAAATTTTTGAGTTTTTCAATTAATTGTAAAAATTCTATTAAGGAGTGACGAGTTCGGCCGCGATTTAATGGTAAATTTTTGTTGTTTTGCCTACTGTCGAATGCCGTAAGTTTAAAAAAAATTTCTTTACCTAAGCAAGTGCCATTTTGTCAATTGTTTTAGAACTACCACCTGGAAACAAAACCTAGCCCTTATTTATCGTGTTGGCAATATCTATTGTATGTATCGTCCTATAAGGCTAAATTTGTCGCAGTAACACAGCAATAAGCCATTTTATTTCTTTAAAGTAGCTCCATAAAAATATTCGCAAACCGTTAGGTCTGGCAACTTTGGTGGCGACAATGTCTTCTCGTCCGGAAAGAAAATGTTGTGGTAACAATCTTTGCATTTAATGTTATTTGTATGGTGTGAGACGTAACCCATCCTGCTGAAACCATGTCTGATTGTTGTTAAAAATCTGTTTAATTGATGACTCAAAATTGGTTAATCATACCGGTACAACGGACAGGTTAATGGTAACAGCATTTTCATCTTTATCTTTAAAAAAGAAGGGCCCGATAATTTCCAATGAAGATAGTGCTCTATAATTACTAAATGGCATAAATTAACAAATCATCTAAAAAAAAACAATTTATAGCCAACTATACCTAGTTACGCACTAACAACATAATCAAAACTTCTCGTTTTTCGGGGACCACCAAGTAATATAAAAATATTAAACGACTATATATAAACTAAAGTAACTGAATTTTTACAGAAATAACCTAGAAACTCTTTTGCTCTATACAATTTTGTGGGTGTAGGCTATGGTTTCCAAAATTTAGCAAATTTTGCAATGCTGACACTTAAAAAACCTTCTTATTTTACTTTTTTTCTACAGCTGACATTTCCATTTTAGGAAAATATGTGAAATAAATTGTTTGTTTTAATAGAATGCTGCAGAAAAGGTGAAATACACAGAAGGGCCTATGTGGTTCTGGAAGACGTTAGATTGGGGAATACGTGCGTCCACTGCCGCAAAAAAATATAAAATAGTTAGAATAATGTTATTTTATAAAGAAAACGGGAACGTATTTAGAGAAAAAAAAATTGGAGCACCAACAATTTTAAATATACTAAAAGAAGAGAGCAACTTAGACAAAACATTTGGGTGGTAAGGGCTTTCCAGTTACCAAAACCCAATTATTGCTCTATATACTTCTAGTCACCGGCGCTAAACAATTGGCTCCTCCTATGGTTGTTTTTTCCTACAAAAAATCGTAAATTTTACATGTAATGCCAAAACATTTTTGACTTGGGAAATCTGAGTCGGGATGGATGGCCTGGAAAACATTTTACGCGTATGTCAGTAAAATTTGTTTCTCTTGTTAGCCGAAAATAAAATCAAAAGATACATCGCTTTCTGAGTTTTGGACAAAACTACAAAAAAAAATGAGGAAAACAGAAAGTAATTCAATAATAAACAGACATATTAAAGATACAGACAATGCAATGAAAGATTTGGACTTTTTAAACAAAGAAGAAAATTGAAGAAGACGATTTAGATACAGAAAACAGTTATTTTATAACTGACTAGATTCCCATTACTATTAATAATGACAAACAACTTATTCTAGTAGCAGAACGAGTGGAAAATTACATAACACAAAATCTTGAAGATACTGTTGATGCCGAATTTGCTAATTCCCAAGCAAATACAATAAATGATCCCACTCCATTCGACACCAAATAAGAAAAAACAAACACAAAAATATAAAAATAAAATTTCATCCGTTGCCATTTCAACACAATAGCATGAATATTATAAAAGTATAGAAGTGAAGAAAACGCAAAAGAACTTTGAAAAAAAAGAACAAGAAATAGAAAACAAAAAAATTCTTTAAAACATGCCAAAAAAAGAATAAAAATCATCCTAATGGGTGCAGTTGGTTTTGTTACTTTATTAATAGTTGCATTGTTGTATATGTTTGATATTAAGTTGATAGTAATCAATTCTTCTAATTTGTAACGAACTTACTGCCCAGTGCTCGATGTTGTCAAAAACTTTCCACGAATATTATGGATAGAGGTATTTAATATTTGTTAGTCTTTATAATCAACATCCAGCTTCCTTCTTTTCCTTTGATTTTTATCTAAGGTGTGTTTAAATCAAATAATGAGCTAGGTAGGTTTTGGAATTGTTTCTTACTTTTGGTAATTTTTTTAACAAAGTAGGCAGCTGAGACTTTTCTCTAATTTTTGGGTTGTATTTATACCACGTTTTAATTTAGAGTTTTACTCTACCACGCGCTTTTGTTGTACTTTGTATACAAAGTAAAATAAATTAATTCAATTTAATTTAATTCAAAGAACTGCCTAGTCCCCTGTGTGGTTTCTATTATTTCTGTTGTCATTTCAGATCTTCCTATTTTGTTTTATTCTTCACTTAGTTTTTTTCCCTTGTTTGGTATTAAAATCTCCTATTGTTAATTTAACCTTGATCTTTTTCCAGGACAATGGTTATTTCTTTATTTATGTCTTTTCATCTCTATGTATGCGTATACTTACATTATTTTCAAAGTTATTTGTTTTATTTTAAGTACAGTAATTTGCCTCCCCCAGATTGTTTGAGACTGACCAATTTACCAGTGTGGGATTGTGATTTATTGTCTTTACCCATCTGGGGTACCATTTCTTTTGTTTTAAACGTCGACATATTTTATTTGACATTCAAACGCAACGCTTGTCAAAAGGTTCAGCCGCAAATTCTGAATCAGACGCTATTTTGCTAGTTTTGGTCTACTTTGAGTATTTGATTTTCCCTGTATCACATATATCTAGAAGGCATCCTATATTTGCCGTTTAGAGAGCGCCTAGTATAGGATTAGCAAAGTCCCGTACAATATTATAATCTTTCAGTGTTTTTTTGTCGTTCTTATTACTAATAATAATTTTTTTATTATAATTTTATTATTTTTGAAATGTTTATTTTCCTGGTTTATTGTATTCATATCACTCACTTTTTCTGCTAATTTTGTATCCATTTTGTTAATGATATCATTTATTTGTTTTACGATTCTCTTACACTTTTTATAGCTCATATAGGTTTTTTTTCTCTATATGTTCTGATGTTTTGTGTGAAGTTTAATATTATGGTTTAAATAAGATTAATTGTTTTTTACTTTCATTAGTTTTAATTCTTCGCTGCTTTTTTCCTTTTATATCTTTGTGAAATTTGAATCATAGAGGATGACTGTATTAAGACCACTTCCCGCACTTATTTAGAATGCGTTGCTTAATTTCTAATTTTTCATGAGTAGATTTAGTCCTGCTTTCTTCTTTTCATGCCGTCTTCTCATAGAAGGTTGGCGACCACATTTCTAAATGCTTCTCTGTCTTTTGCAACATGGAACAGTTCTCCAACGCTGAGATTTGTCCATTCTCTAATGTTTCGGAGCCAGGATTTTTCTTTCTGCCGATACCCTTCTTCCCCTCAATTCTGCCCTGCATAATATTTTGTAGCAGTAGATATTTGTCATTGCGTAATATGTGTCCTATGTAAGATGTTTTTCTTATCTTAATGATTGTGAGCAGTTTTAGTTTTCGGCCGATGCGTCTTAACACTTTGTCGTTGGTTACTCTGTCAGTCCAAGGTATCTTCAGAATGCGCCTATAGAGCCACATCTCAAATGCTTCAAGCTTTTTAATCACTTGAGCCTTTAGGGTCCAAGTCTCCACTCCACATCAACACTGACCACACATAACACTCCATAAATCTTAATCTGATGTCAAGGTTCAGATTTCTGTTTGTAAACATTATTGGAATATTTCACAAATGCGTTTCAAGCCATTTCTATTCTGATCTTAATTTCCTGATCAGGGTTCATTTCAGAATTTATGACAGAGCCGAGATATTTGTATTTTGGACCTGCTCTATTTGGTTTCCATTTAATGTGAGAGTAGGGTTAATATTTGGGTTTTGCTTATAACCATCATTTTAGTTTTCTGCGTTTTTATAGTGAGTCCTACTTTTTCACACTCTCGACTGACTCTTTCCAACAGGGTTTGAAGATCTTCTGCTTTCTCCGCCATTATAGCAGTATCATCGGCGAATCTTAGATTGTTAATCAATGTCCCTCCAATGTTTACTCCCTCAGGTCTCTCGTAAAGTGCCTTTTGAAATACAGACTGAGAGTAGAGATTGAACAGTTGTGGAGATAGAACACAGCCCTGACAAACTCCTTTTTGAATCTCGACTTCATCAGTTTCGATGTCTTCAACTCGAACTACTGCCGTTTGATTGTAATAGATATTTTTTATTAATTGTATATCACTTGGGTCCAATTTGATGCTCTTTAAGTTCTCTATGAGTTTGTCGTGTTGAACTTTATCAAAGGCCTTTTGAAGTCAATGAAACAGATGTACACATCTTTGTTGTATTCTCTACATTTCTGTAGCAGTACTGTGATAGCAAATAAAGCTTCTCTAGTTCCTAAACCTTCTCTAAAGCCAAACTGCGTTTCATCCAGTTGTTCCTCGCATTTTCGATATATTCTCTGTTGGATTATTTTCAAGAGCACTTTCAAGGTATGACTCATCAAACTGACCAACCGATATTCATCACAGGACTTAGGGTTGTTCTTTTTAGGCAAGGGAATGAAAACTGATTTAAGCCAATCTTTTGGTATTTACCCTGTTTCGTATATTTTATTGAACATTTTTGTGAGTTGGGTTAAGTTTCCATCGCCTAAGACCTTCAAGAACTCAATTGGTACGTTATCAGGTCCAGTCGCTTTTCTGCTCTTTGAAGTTTTTATCGCATACTCCACTTCTAATTTTAGAATACATAGCTGTTCCGTCTGATTGTTTTCCTCTCTAACGTCATCTCGTCCTGCTGCAAATAGTTGTTTAATGTATTCCTCCCAAGTTTGTTTTTGTCTTCTTCTGTTAACTGAATATCTCCTTGTATGTATTTTGTGATCACCGGTATTCTTTTCCTTGTATTTCCAGTTAATTCCTTCAATTTTTTATGTAAATTAAAAGAACCCTGTTTACTGTTCAGTTGTCTTGCCTTAGGTGGTTTTTTATTTAATCCGTTTGGTGCGTACATTAAGCGTCTTTGCCAGACCAATGGAACATTTTTATTCAAACTTGACTTTACCAAAAGATGTAGCTGAATCCACCGATGACAAGCACTATCAAATCACTTCAGCATAATTGTCGGCAATCAAAGGGTAACTTTGGACTAGTTCTCTAGCTTTGGTATTATTTTCCAATTACATTCTCAAATATTTAAACTTCCCGCTGCTGTACAGAACATTTAGAGCAAACCGGTGGCAACAGAGGCAGGGAGACCTTGGATTCGAGAGCTACAATCGATGGAGATCAACAATCAATTATGCAGTTCCGGTTATACGTAAAACTTTTTAACTTATTCGAAGCACCATCTACTAGCTCACTTTTGGATTGGCGGCAACTGGGACTTTCTTTCGGATAGACTCACAGTAGACCAGTAGCATTTCCGTGTGACGGAGTTGCAAAAGACGTCATATTAATGTGCATTGTTAAGAAAAACAGATCCTAACTTTAGAACTTAGAAATGATTAGAACAAAGGATTCCGTGGTTAGCCTATCAGAGGCAAAAAAGGATTGAAAATCTTGGAAAAATTATTCCAATCTACTTCTACCTGGAATGAGGAAGGGCACTGTTGTCTTCAATTGCTCTAGATTCAAAAAAAATTTAGATTAATTACAAACATGCTTAACTGCCGTACCGTAACTTTAAATTGTGGAAACACAAGTGTGTCGATAAAGCCCAGTATTTCTTGTACAGTAGCATACACGCAATAAAAGAACACCTAATGCAGCATTTTGCAATAAAATACTTGGCTTTATCGACACACGTGTGTTTCCAGCATTTAACGTTATCGCATTGATACCGTATACACTTTAACACTCACAGTCGTTACAGTTAACTGTTGGCATTTTCTTGAAAAAACTAGTCTTTTTCTTTGCCTGGCTCTAGGGGATTAATATCTTCAACATTATATGTCTCCAATTAAATCTATGAAGTATTGTTGATAAAATGGAGGAATTATTTTAAAAAGTTCTTCTATATTCTTCTTCTTTTTCTCATTTACTGGCAGTGGAGCTTTGTACAGTGGATCTAACTCAATTCTTCTGAAATTTCGTGGTGCACCTTTTTGGTTTGAAAACAAGTTAATAACATCAAAAGAAAATTATTATAGAGAGTTCCTTATAATAGTACATTATATTATAAGTGAGAGAAATGCATCAATATAAATGCGCGTGAGAATTTTGAACAAGTGTGCGATAGTACATGAGTGGGACAATAATTCTCACGAGCTTTATAATGGCATTTCCCTCGCATGTGATATACGACGTTTTATCTTACACCAGCAGTTTTTGCAATTCGTAACGGACTCGTAAGTTATTTTTGCGAAGCAAAATTTTAAGTAATTTGCAATTTTGTCATGGTTACCCAGAGTTCGTTGTTAAGGTTATTTACATAAATACAGAAATATTTGCCTTCTTAAACATTTTAGTCATTTTAGTCAGTAAAATTAGTTACTAAAATACATCAAAAGCTGTTGGTGTAACATAAAATATTTTGTAAACTTGTTTTTTTTAAAACGTGTGCCTGTGTCTAATTACTTTGTTGAAAAAAAATTCGTTTGTCATTTTACAAACAGTGAATGGCTCTTCAGACTGCAGGTCTTATTATTGTGAACTAATCTTTCGGTACATATTTTACCCTATTCTGAGCCTACTGTTCTATTTGGACAAAATTACGATCGTTCGACAAGAAAGAATGACCAGAAAGCATACATTTATCTATTACCTGGGTATCTGTATCTGCTAAGAGCTTGAGCCAAAACAAACATTGCTTAAAATTTTGATTCTGTCCACCACACGCATTGCTGTAACCAATAATGTGAGTTTCTTTTTCTGCATTCTTTAAGATGTGCTTACGGGCGCATGATCTTATTTTCTGAGATCCTCGTAATGCAGTTGTTTTGTCCTATATGTACATGAATCCTTTTTCTTCTTCACCTAGTTCATGTATGCCAAAATTGTAAACATACATGTTTTTTTTATAATAAGTGGTGGAGCATGCAATGTTAGATATGGCAATGCCTTTTCTAGATCAAAAGTAAAGCCATAATCTTCACCCTTATTCAAAATAGAAAAAAAACGATCATTGGTCAAACTTCTTATTGCATTCTCAGCTTTAAGCAAGTGCAAGATGTGCTGAGTATCCAAATTTATTTTGATCAGTATCACAGCTTAGTTTTGTTTTTGAACAAGTCATACTTTACACAAGTATTCTTTGTAGAGACGTAGAAGTAAAGGTTAAAATCGCGATGGAATATATGCCTACATTTTGCTTCTGAAACTGGACTTACTCTTTCCAGATTACACTTTCTTTGTACAAATTGTACATTAACCTTATGTTTAGTAGGAAATCCAGATATTTTTGTTAGGATTGTGATTTCGTGTATAATTGGACTGAGGCAGGAAAACTATTTATGTGATCGCAAACATATTGTACCAGATCTTCTGATGTTTTGTTCACTGGTTCCTGTTTCCCCGTAAATCATCGCCTAAAGATGAGACTCGTGCATGTTTTAAAGTTCTATGTAGACATCCATTTGATATTTAAATCGTTTGTAAAATTACTTTTTTACAAACATGAGCTACTAATATTAACATGACACGAATTTCTTATATTTTTCGGAGCCTTACTTTGGTTTCTTAGACAATGTATTTTATCTCACTTTTTTTAACCAAACCACACAAAAACCATTCTGTAAAGAAAAGTTTCCCATTTTCCAGAAATTCTCGAAATCATTTTTCTATCTTGTTCACTTATTCTAGCAAAACATTTTTTTTTGCATTTCCAGTCATTGTTGTGGAAACTTTTAGCAGGTACCACTTTCTTTTATGTACTTACATATTCTTGACCTAAATTTTTGTTTCGTTTGCAAATAGACTACGTGTTTTTCAGGTTTCTTGAAACGTTTTCTGTTCAGTTAGAAGATCTTCTGAAGTAAATTTTAGGTTAGATTTATATATTATGGAAAATGTGATAATACTTGAGACGATGATTCTGAATCCTCCAGCTCGTCTGGCTCATAGTCACTTTCACTAACACTGTAAATATTGTTTTCTGACTGACTAGAAATCATTTTCAGCACGCTTCTGACAGCTATAAATAGGTAAAAACTAATACGTTTGACAATAGAGTTGGCTAAGTCACACTTGTACCACTCTTGTCTTTCAACATAATCAGGAACAAATTTAAGTAACAACAGAAAAACACCAAAAACTGCACCAAAAACTTTACTCGGACACGTGTTTCAACAGCTAAGCTGTTATCATCAACGATACCGACGCTCCAGTTGGTGTTCCTTTCCTTTGATCATCGGTATCGCTGATGATAACAGCTTAACTGTTGAAACACGTGTCAGTAAAGTTTTGGGTTCAGTTTTGGTGTTTTTTATTGTTAAATAAGACGCTGCAGTTGGTGTTCCTTTCCTTTGAACAAATTTAAGTAAAAAATAAACCTGCGACATCTATACGCAAAAAGCTAAAGGAATCTTATTGTGGTTAGTCACAAAGTAGATTTTCCCATAGGAAATATGAATTTAGCATTATGCTGCATATTGTGAGATACTTAACTTATGAATTATGTGTATTTACAGACCACCTAATGGTGATGTACATAATTTTGTTGTAACGTTATAATCAATTTTAGGTAAAATTAAATTTAATACATAATAAATATGTTGTCTGCTGAGATTTGAATCTAAAATTTAATCAACCTGATAATTTTACTAATGAAGTAGGTAATGGATTTATTCCTTTGTTATCGTTTTGTAGAAACTAATATTAAACCTAAAGAAGTAACAACTGCCATGACAATATATTTATTAACTTTAGTTATGATAGTTTTAATATTTCCGTTTATGACATAGGTATATGAGATCATTTATGTTTAGATCTTAACATAAATATTACATTTTGTACAAAAAATGAGATACAAATGGTGAAATGCCGTCAATAACTACTAAGGGTAAAAATATTTTTAAAAATATAGTATTAAACCTTGATTGGACTTA
Source organism: Abscondita cerata (assembly GCA_030710515.1). Lineage (NCBI taxonomy): Eukaryota > Metazoa > Arthropoda > Insecta > Coleoptera > Lampyridae > Abscondita > Abscondita cerata. The sequence continues at coordinate 61,651 of JALBCR010000902.1, read as the reverse complement.
TCTATAAAATCTAGAAGTAAATAATACAGTCAAATGCTTTTCCAGAAAACTTCATATAATAAAGCTTAATGTTAGTAAGTCAATGTGGTTTACACCTGAAATTAGTGATATGAGAAAGGTTGTGCAATTAGGTCAACTGGATTAAATCCAAGTGGGGTAAAAGTAAACGTTGCTATTTTTATATTTAAATTTCGCGCCCGACGTCAAATTCTTTTGTGATCGCAACTTCCGCTACCTTTAGAATGGCTCGCCATCAAGAAGGGACTTGCGCAATCAAATTTTCAATGTAAAACAAGTGGTCGTTGCAACACGTGCATTTTGTTAGGTTTACAAAGTGGAATAACGACATTTATTGTGCTTTAACGGGCTTTCTCAAAGGTAAGTTGCTGTGCATTTCAATTATTAATAATAATAATAATAATAATAATAATAATAATAATAACTAATAATAATAATATCTTTATTCAACTATTTTTTTGTTAAACAAAATAAACAAAACAATTGAATCGCAAGGCGAGGTTCAGCATTGCTGTTCTTATACCTAACCTTGATTAATTTTTATTTTTGAGAAGTAAAAGAAGCTTTAGCATAACACATATTTAGATATAACAATTACATATAAACACAATATAAAAATTGAAATTATTCATTTATTCATAAATTGTAAGATGTTACGTTTGGGTAGACAATAAAAATGTTTTGTATGCAGTTTTAAACGAATTTGGCGATAACACTTTCCAATCAAGCGTTAAATGGTTAATTATATATGCCACTTGATAAGTGAAGGACGACTTGAATTTTTCTGTTCTATGTTTTGGGATAGTAATAAGTGATTTCGATCGGAAAACAGTACTGTGAACAACGGATCGAAAATGAATTTTATTATACAAATAACTAGAACATTTACTACTAACAATCTTAAAAAACATGTACGTGGTGTGCAACAATCGTCTGTTGTGAGTCGTCAGCCACCCAGTATCTTTTAGCTTATGAGATACTTTATCGTATTTTCTTACCCCATAAATATATCTCAGACAAGATCTCTGAACTTGTTGTAAGCGGTACTTGTCCTTAGCAATCAGGCACGGGCCATAGAACTAAAGAATCGCACAAATGTGTTTTAATCTTAATATTGAGATGATGTCGAAAGGGATATAATGACCTGAGTGCCGCATAAGATTTTTCAAAATTTGAACCACATGCTCAGAGAAACGTAAATCTTTATCAATTGTTAATCCTAAATCTTTAACAGTATCTACAGGAGTGATCCGCTCCCACCCACACACACAGACATATCTTGCAACACCATGTTCCGCAAACGACCTGGACCAAACAAAATCACTTTAGTTTTGGCAGCGTTTATAATCAATGACTGACTTTGAGATACCTCTACAATTCTTTTTAGATCTACATTCACACAATTACAAGCAAGGTTTGAATTACTTGAATCAAAAGAAAAGTATATCTGTGTATCATCAGCGTATTGATGTAACTGACAAAATTTCAACTCTTTACTAAGTCGGATGGTGTAAATAGTAAACAATAACGGGCCTAATACAGACCCCTGTGGCACCCCAGACATCAAATCAAGAGTTGGTGATACTGACACTGATTGATCAATTTTTACAAACTGCTTTCGACCAAACAAATAACTGTAAAAAAATTTATAGCAGTACTATCAAACCCTATATACTTTAGGACGGCAATAAGCGTTTTATGATTTAGTGTATCAAACGCTTTGCTGTAATCCAACAATACAAGTAGTGTTAGCTTATTTTCATCATTAGCTGTAAAGATATCATCTGTAATATTCATCAGAGCTGAAGCACAGCTATAGTTAGGTCGAAAACCTGACTGTGTGCTTGGAAGTATTTCAGCTCGTTCAAGATAAATTTTAATTTGAATACTGACAATTTTTTCTAAAATTTTCGACAGAAAGATAAAATACTAATCGGACGGAAATTCTTATGCTCACTAGGATTACTAGTCTTTGCCAAAGGAACCACAACTGCTACCTTCCAGATGTCAGGAAAACACCTTTTTCTAAAAAAAAATTGATTATATGTTGAATGTATAGCAATATTTCCGGTAAACATAGTTTAATCATACAAGCGTTTAAATTATCTACACCAACAGCATTTAATTTTATTGAATTAATTGCATTTAATACTACCGTCTCAGAAACTGTATGCAATCTAAAATTTTGATTTTCCTGTGTTAATAAATTGTTATTTGCATAGAAATCTATGTTGTTACAGCTTATTGAATATACAGGGTTATTCACGGTATACGACACGGAATATTACAGCCAAACCATTCAATAAAATTGGAAAAATATATTTGGGGTGGATAGAGACCTATCGGGGAATATTTTTAAATTATTTTTAAAATATACAGGTGTTCCAAAATACACAGAACGTATCAAAGTTGTGTTTTTTCTTATGGAATGTCCTGTATATTATTACATTTTCAGTTTCTACAAACAAAATAAGAAAGAATTTTATAGAGGTTTACCTTACATAAACCTAAAGGTTTTTGGGATTTTTTGTATTTTATGAAAAGTCGTTACAACTTTGCCGATTCATATCTCAGCAACTATTCTCTTTTGCAAACTAAATTCGCACTGAAGCCTATCAATTGATCAGATTTTATGTAGAATTTGTAAAAATCCATTATCATATACATGATGTGTCCAAAAATAAGATTAAATACTGACATGTTTTTAACCGCAATAACTTGTTTAATTAAAATGGAACACCCTGAATTTTATATCAACAAGAAATGTAAAATGTAATTACCTATCAAACAATACTATAGTATCTTATAACTAAATGTTCAGGTTGTCATAAAAATGCAAATTTTTATAATGAAGACTGATTTGTAAAAATTTAATATTTATCAAGTAAGCTATACAATTTTGGCAGGTGAATATTATGGCGAAGTTCTGCTTCTACACTTTACCCATTTTATACCTATTAGTGAGGCAATAAACTAAAAGGCGATGTTTACTTTTACCCCAAAGTCACGAAAAAACGACTTTACTAGCATTGTCTAAAGTTTTTTTCCTGATGCCCAGAAACTGTATCAGAAAACGGACCCTCATACACAGCGGAAGATATTAGAAGAGCTGTAAAGGACGTTGAAAATAAAAATAAAACATATAGAGTAGCCCAAGAGTTTTTATAATGTTCCTGCATCAGTTATTTGCCAAACACTTACAGGAAAAAGAAAAACTCCCATTGACTGTACAGTAAGAGAACGTAAACCGGCCCTATCAGCAGAAATTGGGAACAATATAGAAAAATGTCTAATTGCTCGAGTGGAATATGGTTATCCCTGTGGTAAAAATAAGCTGCAAGATCTAATCAAAAATTATATTAAAGCAAGGATTACAAACACCTTTCAAAAATAATAAACCAGGTGAGGACTGGTATACATTCTGCACTTTTAGTTAAAAAGCCTGAACTTTTACAGAAATTACGTAAGGATGCACAAAACCACAAGTAATTTATGACTTTTATGAAATTTGTAAAGCAAGATTGACAAGCAGAGATCTGAATGACGTTGATAAAGCTTGCTTTATTTTTAATACAGTTGAAAGTGGTTTTCCTAGTGACCCTTGTTGCATTCGCGTAATATGCTAAAAAAGTAAGCCACTGTATAGAGTATTAGGAGGCAGTGGTAGGAAGAACACCACGGTGCTAGCCTGATTTGGAGCGAATGGTTTTGTCTTACCTCCGCTAGTTGTATTTAAGGGAGCAGCAGTTTAACCAAGGTGGATTTCAAAAAAGGATACCCCGGTACCCTTTATACTACCTCAAGTAATGGATAGATGGAAGAACCCCAGTTCTACGAGAGGAGAAACAGCTGCTGAATCAGTATACTTTACTTGTTTTTGATGGTAATGCTAACCATATGAGTGTGAGGATCTTAGAAAAAGTAATTAACGACAACATAATTTTGATAAAACTACCGAGTCATTTGACAGATAAACTAAAACCATTAGATAAATGTGTATTTGGACTGGTAAAAACCTGTTGGAAAAAAGAACTTATAGCACGTAGCAAAAAAAAATGGGTACTGGATCTGGCCGCGTAACTAAAGCAGAATTTTTAAGATCCTTGGAATTGTTTGGCAAAGATCTATGAAACAGGAGAATATTATTACGGGTTTCAAATCAATTAAAATATTTTCGGTAGACAGCTCGAAATTTCCCATAATGGAATTTACTGGAAATGGCGTTGATGGTTATATTCAAGAACGAGAAGAAATACACCCATTTAATGTTCCATCTTCTCTTTTGCAAGTTGACATCCCTTCATCTTTCCAAGCTATGCCAAGCGAAATTGGTATTTCAGATCATACCATGTGTACTTCAAACCCCATGCTCAGTTTACAAGCCAAAGAACAGCTTGATAAAATCTCAATATTACCCTCAACATCCTAAGCCACTTTACAGTGTACAAGCTTTCCCACAAATAGTGTCGTTACTTCTAAAATGGGTGCCCTTTTTTTCAAAACCTGAATTAGATGCAAAAGACAAATCCACAGAAAACATTATAAACATTACGATTGAAGCAGAAGATGTCTTACAAAGACTAAAGAAAGCAGAACAAAAAAGAATTTAAACAGGAAAGTGTAAAATCATAGAAAAAAGAAATAAAACCAATAAAGGAAAAGAAAAAGAAACGTGAAGTAACCTCTTCCTCAAGTGAGAGTGAAACAGAATTTCATGAAAATGCTAGTGATAGCTCTCTTGATGAGAATATAGACAATGATATTGACTTTAACATGTCTCATTATCAGAACTGACCAATGGAAATTTCATTTTAATAAACTTCAAAGGAGGCAAACGAGGTACCACGACATTTCAATATGTCTGTGTAATAGAAAATGTTGAAGAAGGCGCTGAGTTAGAGGTAATGGGTTTAAAATCAATTGACAATTCTAGTCAAAATTGTTCTGTGGTCGAAAAAGACAGGAGTTACATCAGTTTTGAGCAAGTAATTGGAATTCTTCCTTTTCCAACGATTCAGATTAAAGGAGAGTTGATTTTTTTATCAATTTATTAAGAGATTACCTGTTATTAAACAGTGATCCTTACCCACTTCCTTCTAATTAAAAAAATGTCGGTTACCCTTAGTTCTCTATTTCGTTTTGTGATCTGCAAAATTTACGAATTTATTTTTGTTCTGTTAGTACTATTCAAACAATTTGTTAATTTAAGTTTAAGAGAATGAAGTTCCTACTTTTTGGTTGTGTACCTTTCAAATAGAATACTTATTTTCTGTTTTTTCAGTTATTTAGGATAATGTATGTATACACATATACAGGGTGATTTATACCACCAGGCGAAAAATAAAAATATGTGTTCACAATTTGATTCTAAGCAAAAAATGCAAAATAATTTTTCTCCAATCGGCCTTTGTTTTCGACATATTCAAACTTTTAAAAGACTTGATTTCAAGTTTCACAGAAAAATAATAGTAGGCAATATGAAAACTTTATTTAAAAACCTTGTAACTGTCACACAAAGAAGAACCAATACCTTAACTTACAAAGTATGTTCGAAAAGTCCACCGCCAGCTGCGATGCAAGCCTGGCAACGTAAAAACACTGAGTTATAAACTGCAGCAAAGTCTTGTTGATTTTAAACTTCAAGTTGCTGAACTGCACTCTGGACTAAATTTTTAAGACTAACATTTACAATCACTACTCAAATGTGAAACTGTCAATAACTAATAAATAAGTTTTTGTTTCAAAGCACTCTATATTAGCTTTTTGTGTAACTTAAAATCGTATCTTTCGAAAGTTGGTATCTCGATATCTCAAAAACAAAGGTCGATTAAAAAAAATTATTTCGCATTTTTTGCTTAGAATCAAACTGTGAACACATATTTTCATTTAAATCACCCTGTATGTATACAATAAAGTTTCTCTTAAATAATGAAAATAAGAAACAGTCTCAACGTCATTTTGATCTCCTCTTAAAGACTTTAACTACACTTTCTCTAGAATACTTCATTTTGAAATAATTTACAACACACCCAGTTGCTTTTTCCGACGTAATTTTAGTAATGTTCATTATACCAGGTATCGCATCAACATCATCCGTAATTAACATCTTCATTAATTGATATCATTGTTAATGGTTACAGTTGAGTTCTTTGTTGAGATTTATTATACCTTTCTAATTTTAATCTCAATCTGTCCACGTTATGTTGCAATCTCGTTATTTGGATATTTTGTCTCTCTATGTTTTATGCTCTTTAACTGTGTCTTTTCTTACAATCTTTCTACCAGTTTTTATGTGATATGCAACAAGGAGTAGTGATGCTGTTATCTTATAAATCTGGAGGAGTATTATTAAAGGTGTTTGCCAACGCCTTTTTTCTTCTATCTATATTCCCCACTTTTCTTTGCTCTCGTTTCTCCCTTTTTGTCATGTCAGATATAGATTTTATTTTCTTCTCAACTTTCTTCTTCTGATAGTATTCTCTGTCTTTTGTTTCCTTTATATTTTTTTGTTTACTGGTCAGGTTATTTAAAAACTTTTGTTTCCTCTAATATATGCAACACTATTTTCTTTGAGTTTCTTTTTGGAATTTTCTTTTTTTTATCGTTTACATTATACTCCATTTTCGATTCAATTGGTCCTGAAAAAGCAGAATGAAGCTTATTTAAAAAGAATTTTAGCTCAGAATACTGACAATCATTTCGAGAACACACTCACCACTTTGAGAACGCTCGTCATAGTCCGAGAACTTCCTGAAATGACCGTTCCCGAAATGATGTTTCATCCATTACTGTCTTTGATTTTCTGTTTCATAATGTTAAATGAAATATTTTTGAGATTATATTGCAGTTGCTTTGAATGTTTATAATAATAATAATAATAATAATAATTTTATTAAATATGAATTTGATTTACATAACATTCATATATAAACTAGTAAAATTAAGTAGCATACAATTCATATTTAAAGGTGTGGTATCAGTAAGTGCCGTTTTTTAACCACACCTGTACACTTTAACTAGAATGCTCAAAATATTTGGAATGCGTGCATTTATATATTTAAAACTAATAATTAATAGGTAACTGTAACAGTAATACTTAGATTGTAAGCTGATCAAACAGTAATTGTTGCTGTAATATCTTCTTAAAAGAATTAACATTAGATGATTTATTAAAGAAACATAAATGACGATTGAGTGTATAATTAGCAAGATACATAAAGCAGTACTTGAATTTTGAAATACTGTGCTTAGGTATACAATATTTATTTGCAAATCTCAAGGCTTTGTTATGTATTTCTTCTCGTGTGATTAAAATATCAAATAGATAGGTCACGAACAGCATGTAGAATCTGTACTCCAGTTTTTGGTAACCTAGTTTGTTGTAATACGGTGTAATGTAAATTCGGTTATTTATATTGTCCGAATATCGTAGACAAGAATTTTGCAAAACCTGAAGTTTCCTTTTTTTTGCTAGATAAGAAACTATAATAAACGCTGCTACAATAGTCTAAATTACTTAAAACTAAACTATTCATTAAATTTCATTTTGTTAAAGATGGCAGCACATTTTTAAATTTGTATAGGTATGAAAACCTACCGTAGCACAATCCACACTTTTTATTTATATGAGCTTCAAATAATAAATTGGAGTCAAATATTACACCCAAGTTTTTGATTTTATCTTTTAATGAGATTACATAGTCTCCAATCACTATATTTTTAGTGCGCACAGATAAAGCATTTTTGCACTTGAAATTAGAATCTATGCACATAGCTTCGAATTTGTTTGGACCGTTATTTTCGGATTAAATGGAGATTCGTTTTAGATTATGATTCACTGTGTCAATAGATTTGTTAATTTCTTTCGGATGGCAAGAAAGATACAACTGAGTGTCATTGGCGTAGAGATGGAATTTAATTTGGATGTTAAGTGGAATTGTATATTTGAAGTAAATATGCAGAATAATAACGAACCTAAGACACTTCCTTGCGGCACACCATGCAACATTGTAATACTCTCTGAGAAGTCAGAGTTCAGTTGATTACGATTTCCAAGATAGTTTGCAAACCATTGGAGTACTACTGTGCTACAACGATAATACCTCAGCTTAGCCATTAGTAGGTCATGATTAATACAGTCGAACGCTTTACTGTAGTCCAATAAAATTAGTAGAGACACGTTACCGTTAACCATAGCTTGCATTTGATCAGTAGTTATCTTCAAAAGCGCAGTTGTGGTACTATGTTTACTTCTAAAACCTGATTACAACGTTGGTAAAATATGAAAGTCATCGATATGTTGATAGACTTGCTTGGAGGCAATAGTTTCAATTATTTTAGAACAAGTGGGAAGAATGCTTATAGGTCTAAGTTCGTTCAGAATCGTCGCTTTTGAAGCTTTTGAAATGGGTAGGGCATATAAAGTTTTCTATATCAACGGGTATTGACCTGTCCTTAAACTGAAATTGTTTATTTCAGTTAGGTTAATATTATCCGGTCCCATTGCATTAGATTTTAATTTGGAAACTATCTCTTCAATTCTTCTGTTTTGAAGGAGAGTTCAGTGTGTATGCCTGGTTTATAATTATTCAAGTAAAATGCCAAGGTTTGCTCATTGATGTCTACCGTCGTAGTGACATTAGCAAAATAAGTGTTAATGGAATTAACATCCATGATGTCTTTAGATATTATATTTTTTGAATTCCTATGTATGTTTAGGTGTTCAAAAAGTTTCCAAGTTTGTTGAGGGTTGTTATTGCTTTTCATTAACTCCTGTTTTATGAAGGCTATTTTTCTTGCTTTATACCAGTTTTAAGGTAGTTTTGATATCTATATAGTACCTCCTGTGTCCATCATTTCTAGTTTTCTTAAATTTATTATATGCGCTATTTTTCAGTTTGATCATTAATTTGATGGTGTTTGTATTGTATGGTTTGAATGGTTTACTACGTGTATCTATTGTTCTCAGAGGGGCATGGTTGTCAAAAAGGTACTGTATGGCACTGTTTAAGTAGTTAATCTTATCATCGATGTTGCTAATTAAATAAGTATAGTCCCAATCTATCCGGTTAGTTTCAGTGCAAAGTTATTTATATCAAAATGTTTAGCAACTTAATGGGTTTGGACTTTGAAGTAGGAAAACAAAAGCTGCAAAAAAATCAATCTATGGTCGGAGATATTTTCTGCGTCTATAACACCTTGGCTTAATGGTACAGTGTTTGGTTGATACATATTATGTCTATAAGGGAATGAGATGCGTCAGTAATCCTTGTAAGCTCTTTTATAATTTGTTGCATATTAAATGTGTTTAGTACTTTATTAAGATATTGTGCGTTTGATCTAATTTTTAAAAAATCAATGTTCAGGTCCCCGAGAAATATGATTTCGTCAGTGTCCAAGTTAGATGAGCAAATGTAGTTTCCAGTTCGTCTAAATATACATAGGGAGTGTTAGGTGATTTATATATAACACCAATCGCTATTTTTAATTTGTTAATGTTTATTATGATCCACAATTGTTCTTAGATTGGGATTGTTTAAAAATGTTCGTTCGAAAGATCTCCAATTTATGTTGTTCTTAATGTAAAGCATAAACCACCTCATCAGTAGCTGTGTCAGATCGTACTAGCTGATAGTTTGGAATTTGAATGCATGATGAACGAAAGCTTGGCTTTCAGTCAGGTTTCTGATACGGCATACGATATTGAAGTGATTGTGTAGAACTAAGTCGGTAAAAAAGTCAAATGTTGAGTTAAGGGTTATTGAAAATTTTTGTAATATACTGCTTGGCGATTTTTGTGAGCAAGGTGAAACTTTCACTAACTATAGTTAACTGAAAATAGGTATAAGTTTGTTGAGCTGTTTTAGTTTTTTAGCTTTATAATTTTGGGACTCCCCGTATATATTTTATTGTAATGTCTGTTTTGCCTTTTAGATAATCTATCCTCCAATTCTTTTACATAAATTAGTTAAATGTTCCGTCTGCATTTTTGTTAAATCCGAGCGTATAACAATTTATTAGTAGCTTCTTTAAGTTTCTTATTATTACAAAGTACATTTATTGCATCATCGCAGTTTTTAAATATAATTTTTACAGGTCGAGGTTTACTGTTATTACGAGGTTGTCCTAAACGAAAACCTTAATATGATCAGTTGATACCGTCGAAATCTGTTTAATTACATCATTTACATCTACGAGGTCTTAATCATTATCTTCGTTTTCATTTAAATTATACATTATCGCGTTGCGCGACCTACGTTGACGTTCAGCGATTTCAGTAATAATTTCTTCAGCGGGTGTAGATGAATTGCTGAATTGATTTTGCAAAGCATTTTTTGAAAGTTCTATTTCACCTTTTAAATCTAATATTAGTTGCCGTAACTCGATAATTTCCGATTTCTGCTTGATGCATTTATCGCAGTGAAACATTGAAAATAATAAGCAAAATGTGTGACTGACGACATCTCGTGTATGAACATTGACACGTATGATTAGTATAAACTAAGAAAATGCCAACAGTTAAAAAGTAAGGACATGTGTGCGTTTACGTGCATATCGCTATCTAAGTAACAGCTTCAATGCCTTAAACGCATAGAGTGTCGATAAAGCCAAGTAAAAACTTATACAGAAGCATTACACGCAACGAAAGAACACCTGATGCTGCATTTCGCTATTTAATGAGCTCATCAGAGGTGTATACTTTAAGTGCGGTATACAACTGTACAAGACGGCGGTTGGTCTTTTAAACTCTCGTAGTAATGAATATAAGCAAAATGTGTCTGACGACATCTCGTGTATGAACATTGACACGTATGATTAGTATAAACTAAGAAAATGCCAACGTGTCGATAAAGCTTTATCGACACTCGTGCGTTTAAGGCATTGAAGTTGTTACTTAGATATGATATGCACGTAAACGCACACATGTCCCCTACTTTAATTGAAAATAATATATTATTTTCTACTACTACCTGTGAAGTGGACGATTATTGCGTCTCTAGCCAACTGAGAAGTTGAATTTCTCTATTAGTGGTTAATAATTTTTTCTATTGTTGACCTAGGTTAATAATGGACAATTTCAAATTTTTTGAGAATCTAGAATAGTTGTTTAACAAAAACAGTAAAACATAATTTTGTATATCCATCCATCTTTAACTTATTTGCTGCTTAAAATTACCTAACACGATAAAATTATTTGAATAAAAAAATGCTATTAGTTTAAAATTCGCGCCCCCATCCCATAACCGCAAATACATAACCTGAATTTATTTATTTATTAAATATGATTGTAGAATCAGTTTTTCAGGTTTCCCAAAGGAGATTTAACCAGGCGAGTTAAGTTACATCAAAATTTTAAGTAAATTACAAACATTTTTGTTGTAGGTATTTTGAATGGTTAACAGAATCTGGAAGGACCGATCTGTTGCATAAAAATCTCGACTCTAAAAAACTTAAGGGTATGTGGTGAACACTTGCCATTCCTAAATGAATTACAAGTGTCAATTTCTGAAACCCAATATTCAAAATGATGCAAGGTCATATTGGCGAAGCAATAAATGCCCGATCCAACATCTCTAGCTATACCAAAACTACTCAAGCTTGCAGCTCAAATACTCTTAGGTAAAGAAGATTACGGAGGAACATTCTTAAATTGCAACATGAAAAGAAAGCACATCAATTGAAGTTAACATCTCCCAACGATTACTTCCAGAGCAGCACAAATTGTGCACAGCCAAAGTGGACTTAAAAATAAACCACTAAGAAGCAGGAGATAAATAGAGGAATACAAACAATTTTTACTAAAATTAAACAGTCGATAGTATTAGACTGCATAGAAAAGCTACAATTACAATGCGGTGCGAATGTTAGGGGCAGTAGTAAAATTTGCTAAGCCTAATTAAAAGAATATATGTATCTCGTAAACGATAAGAAAATCTATTATTTCTACGATGTCTCCTATTTATTGAAGTCCATGCAAAATAACTTGATTAAATACGATATAATCTTTAATAACAAAAGCATCTTGGAAAGACATTAAAGGATTTCTACATGTCAAACAAATCTAAACCGCTGCGATTGGCTCCTAAATCAACTAATTTACATATCACTCCGAATAATTTTCAGAAAATGAAGGTGAAATATGTCACACAAGTGTTTAGTGAATCAGTTGCAGTTGGTTTATCAACGTATGTAGCTTTTACATGCAAAAATATCTGAACGTCGCTTTTTTTTAATTATCAGCAAGCCAAATGCACTGAACAGCCCGTTGGAATCAACAAGATAGGTAGCATCCCAAAATTGATTGCTACCTACCTTGGTTTAGAGGAACCCGCATCTTACACGAACACTGTATGAGGCGATTATCTTCCACCACTTTTGTGGATGTTGGTGCTATGATTGAAGATCTAAAACGCAACGGTGGATGGGATTCTTCATCACTGGCGGAAGGTTACATAGCAGAGTCTATTGGGCACAAAATGAAAGTTGCTAAAACAATCACTTCGGCTGTTAAAAATTAGTCAAAAACCTCGTCAGAAACTAATCCAATTACTGATAACTTGAAGAATGAAGCAGAATCATCCATCATGACAACTTCTTCAACAATTTTCAAATCAAATTTGGCAAAAATTTAAATAAAAATGTAATACATTTCAATAACTGCACATTTAATGATGTAACTTTCTAGTTCTATTAATAAGATTTCATTCAAATAATAATTATTGACAATTATTTAAATTCTAATAATCCGAATTTGTGTATAAACTATAAAACTAGAAAATTGACGATCGGAATAGGACTTCATCCATTGGCGGAATTCGTATCATGCACCGTGAATGATATAAATTATTTCCACACTGGTCAGTAATATTTTGAAGTTTCGATCTCAGATTGCTACTTTTGATATGTGTCACTTTTGTTACAAGCCGTCTAAAAAATATATTAATGTTTTATGATTGCGTTCACGAAATGACGAACTTTTTCTGTGACAACATTTTAATCAAATAGATTTAAATATTTTTTTTTAATTTCTGTAAAACATGTAAGAATCCTTGAAGAAGATTGTGTCTAAGTAGTGTTCATAATATAGTTACTAAATAAGTAAATGAAATCTCCTGTCTTAATTGATTACAGTATACTTTTTCCACCATATAATGAGCCTTCTTACAGGAGTAACTTTTTGTTTGGAATGGACTATTAAAACTCCATGTACTAATTCCGTGCCAACGTCTTTTGACCGAAACGTTGGCACGAATTAGTACATGCTAATTAGTCCATTCCAAACAAAAAGTTACTCCTATAAGATGGCCCATCATATGGTGGAACAAGCATACTGTAATAGTTACTTAAGTTCAATTGATTTCAATGTGTTGCTTGGCCACTTAAAGTTCCATTAATGAATTATGGAAACATTCCCGAAATGATTTTTCAGGTACGTTAGATGGAATAATATTAAACTAAGAATGTTTTAAATTAAAGTAATTACATGTGAAAATGGGTTCATTCTGAGGCCTCTTCTAATCTATGTAAATGACCTAAAAATGTCGACACATTCGCAAATTTTGTACAAAAAACTAAGTTTCAGTAATTTTAAAAATAAAATCAACATTTTTCTTTAAAAAAAAGCGTTTTACAGTATAAATGAATTTGAAAATTTAAATTTAAAACTTTTGAATATAACTACTTTTGTTGATGAGTTAAAATTGCACTTTATGTTGTATCTCTAAATAAAAAAAAATTGAATTTTATAGAACTATAAATCAAATTTATTTTTTTTTTAATTATTTTGCCTCATTAATTAAAAGTAGCAGTCGGGGTTCTATTCCTTTGAAAAAAAATAAGTTTATTAAAAAATATCTTGTATATACTTTATGTGTTTCAGTACATTTGTTTAAAAAATAATAAAATGTTAAGTTTAAGTAACAGTACGAAAAAGGATAAACAATACTATTAACTTTTAACAAATTCCAATAACTCACTTCGTTAAGGTTGCCTTTGATGCTGTAGTGAGACCTGAAAAGCAACAGAATTACGAATTACTTTAATTGTAATAACAATTAATAATGACCCGTCCAATCAAAAATCCCGTCGTTGACGTATCCCCTCTTGTCGAATAAATCTTTAAAAGTCTTTCTTAAATACGCATAATCAGGTGCCTCAAAAAAGTCTAATCGTCTCACGTATCTTAAATAAGTTGCCATCTCTTCAGGATGTCCTTCGCACAAAACTTCAATTGGAGTTGCACGCTTTGTATCTCCAATTTTCTGATATCGCTCCTTTAACGTATCGGCTTTAAGTCCTTGCCAAGGTAGCGATCCTCTAAGAAAATACATGAACATGTGTCCTAAAGCTTCTAAATCGTCTCTACGAGACTGTTCTCTACCCAAATGTGTATTAATGCTCATATATCGTGCCGTTCCCGTAAGAGATTTGTGTTCCTATATGGAATATGCTTATTCGTATCTGGATCTATATATTCTTTGGCTAAACCAAAATCGATTATGTGAATTATTTTGTCTTTCTTTGTTCTTTGTCTCCCGATCAGAAAATTTTCCGGTTTTACGTCGCGAAAAATTAATCGTCTACTGTGGACGTATTCCATTCGCGTTAGAAGTTGGTCGGCTATAATTAAAACGGTTTTTAATCGGAAACGACGATTGCAGAGTGTAAATAAATCTTCTAAGCTGGGACCTAACAATTCTAATACCATTGCGTTGTAACGACCTCCGCAAGTTCCCAGGTGGTACACTTTAGGAATTCCTAGAACAGAAAGAACATGCATGACCGGAGTTATAAGCGTGACATTATTAACCCTAATTTACGGAACCTTAATTAAATATTTTTAAATGTTTAAAAGTTTAAAACGCATTAAATTTTGTTACATCTTACAATGAAGTAAATTTTGAAGAAAGCGTCAATTTTAAATTATAAACAACAGGATTTGAATGTTTAGACAATTTTCAGCGATTGTAAGGCATCTATCAAGAATAATTTTTAAATTGGTATCAAAGTATCCTAAAAATCTTATTACTGATTTTAGTGAAGAGTGACGTTCACGTATTGCGGTCTGGTTCACCAGCACCACTACCATGACTACAATAAAAATCCATTTATCAATAAAATTTCTTTAGATTATGTTGATTGTAATAATTAAATATGGTTATAAATTACGTAATATTTATTTGTAAAGCCACTCTTTGTTTTGAAGATATCCTGCGGTGTGTTTCTTATGCTGTAGGATTGACCAAAAACAAGAGACGTTAGAAACAACGTTTGGTTATATTAGTTTGTAAACTGTTTTGTTTGAGCTTATATTTCAAAACACGGTAGTAGCAGCTTTTTATTTTATTAGTAGGTAGAGTTTATATGTACTGTTTAAGTAAATACAGCATAATTTAAAATACCTTCTTAAGTCAGAATATTTTTGTTGTAAGATGGAGACAATTAAAACAGTATTGAAATGGGGACAATTAAAACATGTTTTAACACACCCATGATGAATTTTTATGGGTAGTAAATTGTTTGTTGGTAACCTATTGCATTTTTTATTACATGATCACCCGTATTTGAACAAGAAAAAACCAAAAAGAGTAAAAGTCAATTTCTTTGTTTAAAAAGTTTATAAGGAAGTAATTTAAGACCAAGTATCAAAACCATCCATAAGGTGAGGTAATAGACTTAATCTTCATTGTTCACTTTTAAGCAGGTAAACATCTTTTAGTACACATTGTTAAGTGTTCCGATAGTGAAAAATCCTAAAATACTTTAGGTAGATATAAATTGCATTTTTAAATTCCCCATGTTAAACAGAATGCTTGCAATTATTCGGGACACACGGTATATTATCAAAGCAGTGAATGGATTTTCACTAAATGAAATTTGCAAATTGACATGTCAATTAGTTCAAAAATATCTTCCATTACATCCTGTAAAAGTTGGCGTTTACATTGCAATGTCCAGGCGACGAATAACTGAACCTGTGTTTTTTGAAAATACTGTCACAGCTGATCGTTACAGAGAATTTTTGGAAATCGTCATAATCAATTTGACGATGAGGAAATAAGAAGACGGTACTTTCAGCACGACAATGCTACAGCACACACGCCAGCTAGGACACGACAATATCTTCAAAGAGTTCTACGAAGATCGGATTATTAGTAGAGAACTATGGCCCCTCGGTCACCCGAACACCTCTCGATTATTTTTTAATTGGGTACTTGAAAAATACTGTGTATTGAACACGACTTCACTCTGGATGAGTTGATAGGATGCAATCACCGATGCTGTACATAACATAAATCGCAGCAGTTACAAAATGTTTATGAGAATATGAAGAACAATGTGAATATAATGTCGGTGGTCATATTGAGCATGTCATATAATGTTAAAATTAAACTTTGTATGTTAAATGAAATTTTTATAATTTGTAATTTTAAATTAATTTTAAATCAAGTTATAAATAATTTTGAGGTTGTGCACCTAACTTCTGTAGGAATTGTAAAAATAATGGAAGGAAATATAGCAAATTTGGTAATAGAAAATAGTTTTTTTTGGACGTTATTAAATGATCTCCCGTACTTACAATATGGAAAAAATTCTACGACACAAAGCCAGCAAGAAAATCATCGTATGATTTGCTCCACGTCAAGATTCTGGAGAAAGTCAGCCAGCAATGTTTCTTACACAAAATTAAAGTATGGTAATCATCAGCTGTTATCTTCTCGTTAGGGCAAAATCTTGAACCTGTCAAAAATACATGTTTTTGTGGAATAATGATATTTAATCAAGAACCTTCCTCAGAGCCTTAACGTGGGGCAAATTATACGACGATTTTCTTGCAAGCTCCCGGTCTAGGACTGGTTTTCCAGTTTTACAAAACGTAATCATGTAATATCAATTGGTGTAGCTCAAGCAAGGAGTTTGCTGGAACAACTAGGTTTAAATTTTAAAGTTCTTAATCTTTTAGGTGGAGGTAGGGTTAAAAATAACAGTCTTAGGTTACATAAAAGGCCAAGGCTAGCGGATAGTTGTCCTTGCGGTCAGTTGTCTTTGCAAGCAGTAGCGTCAGCGGCTGGTCAGCGGAAAGTTGTCTTAGCAGTCAGTCGGCGAAAGAAAGTTGTCTTGCCAATAAGTTGTCCCGATAGCCAATTAGCGACAGCCAGTTGGCGACGGCAGGTTGGCGGCGGCCAGTGGGCGGCAGTTAGTTGGTCTATTCTGCCAATTTTGTACACTTTCTTTTGTCTCACTATTAATAGATAAAGTTACTATTTCAGATTGCAACTTATTTCTTTTAATTACATCCTTCTTTCTTGTAACGATGACATTTTTACGAGATTCTGGCAACTGAACTTTCTCGGACTCGAAAATATTGCAATAGTTTTATTTTTTTTCTGCGTATATGTGGGCCAAAAGTATTTTTAAATCATCATTCAAATATTTGATGGCACCTCGTTTAAACATTACACTCCACGATTTCTACCTTTGGGGTAATTTAAAACAGAAGATTTACTAGACACCGGTGAACACTAAAATACATTAAGCCACAACTGATCGTGTATAATTGTAGCGAATATTTTGAAAACTTGACGCACCACCACAGTAAGTACATAAAATAAAAACAAATCTTTTGAATTTTAAATAATATACAGAGTGTTCTGTTTATAAAAAATAAGTTTTGGCTATTTATTAGTTCTAATAAAAGTAAGGAATTTTGAAGGAAAAATATACATAGAATAGAAAATTATGGATAGAATATTTATAGATAACTACATGACAAGGAAAGAAAGAGAAATACAAGCAAACATAAGGACATAAACAAGAAAATTTAAAAAAGATGGGAAAAGAGTAAAAGTAGGGTTCATAAAAATGTCGGTAGGAAATAAGATGGGAAGAACGAGAAAAAAAGTTAATTAAGTTGTGACTAAAAAACTAACTAACGGGGAAGAGAGCGTTAATAAGAAAAGAGAAGGAAGGGCAATAAGATAAAATAAGGAAAAGAAAACGATAAAAATTAATAGTAAAATTTTATTTAGGAACGTGGCTGGGATAAAAACAAAGGAAAAAGTTTTGAGATTACATAAAAACTTTTGGGATGGTGGGATTTGTAAAACTTAGCTGCAAGGATGATACTGGGAAGAATTTAAAAAAAGAATGCCAGAAAATTATGAATAGAGACTCTAATTTGCGGAGCATATTGGGCTGAAAAATAAGGAGGAGAGGAAAGAAAGGAAAAATACAAGAAATACTAAAACGGTCAATAAATACGCAACAAGAAGAAATTTGGAAAAAGATAGAGACAAAGATAATATAATAATAAGGGCTGAATTTAATGCAAGGATAGGAGATAATAGTAATGGTGTTGAATGGAGAAGATGCCAGAAGAGTATCACGAGATAAAAATAAACGGGCAAAAAGAATAATATTAGAGATGTCTGAAGATAAAGGACGGACAATATTAAATAGAAATACAGAAGAAGAGGGAAAAATATAAAGAAAGGTAAATAAGTAATTGATTAGAGAATGAAAGTTAAGAAATTTTAAGAAAATGAAAGTAGGGGACAAGAAGGAATCAAATCATCTACTCTTAGAAGTACTGTTAACTGGAGCTGAAAACAAAATATTAGCAGAAAGAGGAGAAATATAGAGAGAAAAATTATGGACGGATGATGGTATACAAAGTAAAATGTTTCTAGTAAAACCTGAAAAAAGAAGGATACCTTTAGAATGGAAAGCCTAATATGCAAAAGAAGGGATAAAGAGCAGATGAAAAACTATAGGTGTGTAAGCATAATTAACGTCAGGTATAAGATTTATACAAAATATTAAGGAGAAGATTAGCAAAAGAAATAAAAGCAATAAAATATATTTGCAGATTGGATAGCAGGCTTAAGGAGAGGAAGAAGAACAATCAACAACATATATATTCTAAAGCAGTTGACAAATAACTAGTTGCAGAAGGAGGAGGTACGATTGGTGGGAAATGTAATGATGTATGGAGCGGAGAAATAGGGATGGAGAAAATGGCAAAAATTGTGAAGTGAGCAAGGTATTGTAAGAGTTGAAGAAGAAGTCAAGCTAGAAAAAATAAAAGTTTAGGCGGGAAAGGGTACACTGAAATATAAGGACATGATAAATAAAAGGAGGAAAATTTAATATTTAGAGAATTTTATAAAGAATTTAAGAGACAAAAGATAGAATATGGACAAGAAACAAGAAAAAAGACAACATTATAAAAAGAGGATATTCAAAGGAAGAAGTAGAAAATAGGAAGAAATAAGAAGTATTGACAAAGATGTGATAAGAAGAGATATGGATACAGAATCATAGGAAAGAAGAGCAAAATTAAGGAAAGTAGATACAACAAAATACTCAGAGATAATCACGGTTGGGAAGGTTAATATTAATTAAGAAAAAGTTTAACAAGCAAAGGAATAATAGCAAGATTTCTATGTGACAACGAAGAAAATAAAAACAAATACTGGCGGGAGGATGAAAAGACTACGCAGAAAAAGGATGGAAAAACATGAAACATTTGATAGAGGAATGTGAAGAGTTGAGAAAAGAAGCAAGAGAAAGAAGACTGATACTAGGATAAAAAAGAAAGGGGAGGATGAAAGAGATAATACAGAGTAGCAAAACTTTTGTTAATTAATAAAAAAACATGTAAATACTGTTATGATTGAATTGAGTATTTTTAACCTGACTATAATTGCTCAATCACTCAATATCTAATATCTAATTATTTAATTAACAACCATGATACAAAAATCCCATTCTTTCAAATCTTCTATTCAAAGATCCTTTACATAAATTGTTTAATGTAAATTTGAATAAAATAAAATATCAAACAAAAATGTCAACTACTATTAATCAATTTTAAGTTAAGATTTTGATAAAAGAAAAAACACAAGAACTCCAAATATAAAAATCTTATCTAAAAAATTATATTCTTCTTGTGTTTATCCAGATGGCTTCTTCTCCTTTACAAATCCAGCGCATCCGACCGTTCAACAACAAACTCCTTTCCAACCACGTCACTTTCTTACTCTTTAAGAAAAAGAAAGAACCAGCCGTCACCTCCTATCCCCTTCAACTTGGGTAAGTCTCACTTTAAAAAAACCGTACTTTATTGTTTCTTGCCTTGGTGGAATTCAGTTTGGCCCACACGATGAGATTTATATATTTAGAAAGCCGATGACCTAAGGACCACGTATACGCAAGAATTTTTCAAAAAAAAGTTGCGGAACACAGTCATTTGTTTCCTGCAATTACGGCAATTTTTAAACATGAGCAATAAATGACTTCTAACTTACTGCCAGATTCCGACTTCCAGTTATCTTGATAAACCTTTTTCGATTCCATTTTGGCTTGAAATTCAATAGCACAACAACAGAAGAAGTAGAAGGAATTGCACTGTCACACATTTTGATTAATTAAAAACAATGACTAATTTTAGAAGTTGTTTCCATAGTTTCAGTATAACCTAACCTAACCTAACCTAACAGGCTTTTCTTGAACAACTGTGCACGGTGAAACCTAACCTCCCGACTGTGCACGGCGGCTTTTTATTGAAAAATTAATGAAACATATTTTTTATAAAATAATTTTTTTCACCATGTTCCGCAATTTTTTTAAATTGTTGTATATTCGTACTCCCCAGGTTATGGGCTTTCTAAATATATTGCTCACATCGTGTAGGCCAAACTGAACTCGAGGTCTTGCCTCCATTATCCGCTCAACTTTGCTTTTTATATCCCATTTTTCATTCATCAACCATACCATTAATCTTCTCCATCTCACATGCCATCTAACGTCAATTTTTCCTATCACTTCCGCAACCAACGTTACACACAAATGTTGCTGCACAACCTCAATTAACTTTAACAATGGTAAGTAATTTTTCTTGAAATTAATTAATTACATTTTTAGGTTTTTTTATAGAAGATTAGATTTCTATCTTATTGAAGAACTTCAAACACTTAACAAAAATTATCTTGCTAGAAGCTTTAGCTAAGACAATAAATTTAATCATAACAATACATACATACAAACTTACTTAGATTAAAACTTCTGCTTGATTTTTAAACTTACGTTATGTTAGAATTGCTTTTACAAAATATATTTTACAATTAACCATTTGACGTACCATCAACATCAAGATTTAGTGAACTTCTCTTGTCGAGATTGTTAAAATCTACAATCATAGTGTTAACCTTCTTCCTAATTTGTTGAACACAAAAAATGCAATGTACTAAAAATTAAAGAGCCAATCACAAATTACTTTGTCAACGATATCAACGGAAATCAGGAGTTTTTGAAAACTCAAGAAAAGCACGCAATTGTTAAGTGCTGCATTTCAATAAATATCACCAGTTACACATATACCAGAAACTATAGAACCTAAATAGTTAAAAAAATACAACTCTAATAAAATATGTCTATCCTAAAACAATGGTAAAACCAAGCCTGTTGTATTACTTATTAATTTCTTGAGAAAAAAAATAAAATAATTATTATCTCGAAAACCTGTCTAGATAATATGTAGGAATAGAAAACTATTAAAAATATAATCATAATAAAATGTTAATTATAAAAATTAAATAATGTTTAGGGTGTCCCAGTAAAAATAAGAAAATTGTTATTATTTTTCACTGTCAAAATAAAAGTATTTTATTAATACAGGTCTCGTGCCTATTAATCATTGACCATTAATTACCTGTATATCCTGTGCTAAAAGTCTGGCCTTATTTAGACCGATTTTAGGATAGGAAGGCGACTAATATGCGTTAGATTGTTTATTGACAACAAACTACTTAATACGATGTTATTATTTTTATAGAAATCAACTTTAGTATTACGTTATACTACTGAATTGTGCGGATGATGTCTACGTTCAAGTTGGTGTTGCAATGCAAATCATTGCGTTTCTATTTGTTTGCTAGAAGCGGAGTAACTGAAAATGGTCCCACTTTTACGTGTTTTCTGTTTACAGATGAAAAAACGCTTAAAAATATATTTCCTAAGAATGATATTTTGACGTTATCAAAAGATTATTTCTAATTTAAGTTTGTGTTGTAATAAATAAAAAAAAGCGATAATAAGAAACAGTAAATATCGAGTATATTTATTATAACGTATTTTATTGATTCTACTTTTTATATTTTCTTAATATAATTTAAATTCAACTCGCGTAAAATACGCTCCACCACTAACTAACCTAAGTCGTTTTTCTTTTCTACATTGCGTAAAAAATTTCCCTTCTGGGTGCTGTTCTATATTTTTAAAATTTTTGTTTAAATAAATCTGATTTTAATAGTAGAAAAGTATTTAATTTCAAAAACATTAGAATCTGTAAAATTGTTGAAAATTTAACATGAATAGTGGCATAACTATAAATTCCCTCTTCTACAGAAATAATTCATTATACTAACAATATTTATCTAAGTTACTATACATTGAATTGAAATAATATCATGCTTTGATTTTTCTTATCTATGTAAGAGAATTTGGTAACACAATTTAAAAATATTAGGATTGTTTGTGAATGTTTAGTATTATACTCGTATATACAGCGTGGCCTATTAGTGCGAGGAAAGTGGATATCTCGGAAAATATGGGGTTAGAAAAACTCTGACAATAAAAGTTGTGCAAATCAATGAGTTGCACATTTTAAAAATTATTTTGTTTATACAGGGTGTTTCATAAAAGTGCTACACACCAAAGTTATGTTTTCTTAAATGGAACTACCCATTTTTAATATAAATTTAGATTTCTTGGGAAATCCTAATGTGACATTAAACATTATACATAGTGTCTAAAATAGAGGGTTTTTGCATTATTTTAGTTTTTTCGGAAAAATTGACTTTTCAAAAATATTAAATAACTTAGTTATCCTGGGATTTATGCAACTGCGATTTCGTAGCTTTAATATGCATTACATGTGTTAACTAAAGCTAGTTGTTCACCTTTCTAACCTTGCTACGTTTTGAGTAATCAATTATTTAAATTGGACTCCTTAAATTCATGGATAACTTAATTTTTTCAAATGGCACCACCTAATTTTTTTGGTGACATTGAACTAGGAATTTTATAAGCATTCTAATGATAAGGTTGTAGGTATAACTCTTACAATTTTGCGGATTTTTGAGTAAGAGTTAGATACCTACAATCTTATCATTAGAAAACTTATGAGATTATACGTTCAACGGCACATAAAAAATTAAGTAGTACCATTTGAAAAATCAAGTTATCCATGAATTTAGGGAGTTCAATTTAAATAACTGATTACTCAAAACCAAGCTAGGTTGGAAAGGTAAACAACCAGATGTAGTTAGCACATGTAGTACATATTAAAGCTGAGAAATTACAGTTGGATAAATTTCAGGATAACTGGGTTATTTAATTTTTCGAAAAGTCAATTTTTCCGGATAAAGTGAAATAATGCAAAACCCTCCATTTTGGACACTACGTATAATGCACAAAGTTACATTAGAATTTATCAAGGAATCCAAATTTGTAAAAAATGCGTGGTTCCATTTAAAAAATATAACTTTGGTATTTATGGAACACCCTGTATAAACAAAAATAATTTTAAAATGTGCAGCTTATTAATTTGCACACGTTGTGTTTATTCTATTAAAATAAAATATAGAGAATGGAAGTCAAGAATAATGTTATTATTTCAAACATAACATTGTCTAAACCATTCAAACGTAAATCACATTAAAGATGTAATCACTTTGTGTTATATAAAGACAGGGTTCATTAAAAGGTCAACAAAGTTCTTCAAAGATCCAAAAGGAATTCTGATTCTTTATTTTTCATTTGTTAGAAGTAAAATTAAGTATTGTTCAATTATTTGAACTCATTGAACAAAAAATATTGCAAGAAGATTGACGTTATGCAAAACAATTTGGTTGCGTTATTTTTATTACAAATAGAAAATGGCGTTTTGTCCTAGAGATTTTCCCAGGCAGTGTTTGAGGGATTTGGCTGGAGTAAGTACGTTGGAGGATAGGAGAAATCAATCTTTGATAACAACTTTATATAAAATCTGTAATGGAGTCATTGATAGCCCTGATTTGTTGAGTTGCAGAAGATTTAATTTGTTCTACCTATCCAACCCAACTGTGCTTGTTGCACCAATCTCTCAGGCCTGTAAAATATTTAACCAAATTGCTGGCCGGGATATGTTCGGATTTACTTTAAAAAATTTTAAGTCCACTAGTTGTGTGGAATTTCTATTTTTAAAATATTTTCTATTTTGTATAAGTATCAAAGTACTATTATACGTATTACTATTTTATTATTGTGTGATAACTTGTATTTACTTATATATATTTTGTTTTCACATTTTATGTTTTTTATTTTTCAACTTTTGAAGTAAAATTGTCCTTTTTTATTTTTGTGGTTTCACTTCAACTTTATGAACGTTTTATATTACGTTATTAGCTAGCAGAGATATATTGTAATTGTTAGGATTTATCCTGTGGTTCTATTTAATATCTGATTGAATGTACAGTAAAACTTCTAAATAGGGGTCACTAAAATTTGCTGCAAAACTGACCGGTATATGGAGGTGGCCGTTATTGGGAGGAAAAAAATTTATTTCTATGCGTTGTTTATTAAAATCTTTTGAGTATGGAACATAATACGGTTCGCTATAAGGTACTATATATATGCTTTTATAAAAAATTACTATAAATGTACCTATTTTGTAATTGCTCGTTATACCTATTACAATAATTAATTACATACATATACATACCATTAAATTACATTTTTGTGAAATATTTCTGTATTGAGTTTGTTTTACATTTTTAAGTTTAGTTTATAAAACAGAAGATTCACATTTTGATAAAATTTGAAGTACTTCTACCGCTAGCTCACTTTTATCATTAGAAAATAGAAAACTTTGCACATCTCTTAGTTTTTCACGCACTTCACCCATATCTTTAATGTTTGACGTAAAAACTTAGGACTCTTTTGCACCACTTTTATTATTCGAATTACAACCTTCACTACAGTCTAATTCCCTGATCATATCTTGAATACTTAAATTGGAGCTTTTGGTCAATCAATAGATGCATAATTTTCAAGACTTACACGTTGATTACCTTCTAGTAATACAGGAAAAAGCTGAGCTAGTAGAATTTTGTCTTCTTTACCGAAATCTTGTTGCAGGACCTTTTCAGAGAATCCTGCTTTCGCAAAACATTTAGCAATTGTAATAGGCGAAACGTTTCTGCAGGCTACTGGTATCTAAACTAAAGCGCTGGTTAAATTGATACTTTTTTCCGCATCTTCAAAATGATTTGATTAAAAACTTTCTGTAGGCCACCTTAAAGTTTTGGACAATTCCTAGATCATCATCAAATTTTTTTAACCAGGAAGTCATAATCTCTACCATCATCCAAGCTTTTTATTAGATACACATTCTAAGCGCAATTTGTTGATATGTGAGCCTTTAATGCATCTTAGGTGTTTACTTTTTTCAATGATTAACGGATTTTCCTTATTACCTTCCATATTTGTACAAAATAAAGTTGTCAATCTTTGTTTTGCAGTTTTTTTACCACTACATTTATCGTTATTTAAAGAGAACATTTTGTTTGGCATCGCATGGTAAAAAAGTTCGGTCTCGTCAGCATTGTGCACATTTTTGGGTGAATACTTTTTCAATATTACTGACAGCTTTGCTTTCTAAGCTTTAACAGTGTCCAGGTTAATATCAATTGACTCCCAGCAAATTGTTTTAAAGGTTATGTTATGTCTTTGACAAAATTTCTCAAACCACCCATTTGAAGCTTTAAAATTCGTCATTTTTTAATTTTCTACAACTTCCAATGCTTTCTCTTATATTAAACGTTCAGATATAGAAATACACTCCGCACAAAACTTATCGCAACACCTGAACATTCTTGGTCAATTATAATTTTATTCCAATAGTTTTTTTCTAACCCCCAATATTTTTTGGAGATATTTACCTCCTTTCCACTAATGGGCCACCAGTATAAATTTATATTTTGTGATATTAGTATTGTAATGAAATTTAAGTTTTTCTAATTTATTGTCACTGGGAGTTCAAGTTTTATACACGTTGCTTTAAAATCTTAAACGCATATGATTTAGTCTGAGAGGTATTTGAACAAAATTCTTTAAATAAAAATCAATTTACTTTATATCATTGTATACATAGTCAGGTAATATTGTACTGAAAGAGGAAAATAATCACACAAACAGAACGAAATTACATAGGTCTATTCTAAATATAAATCTAAGCTTTGAGAATTTTGACTACCCGTAAGCTCCCTAGCTCAAACCACAAAAAGGTTAAATTCTTTTTATTGGCTATAACTCGCGATGCCATCCAATCAAAAATGATTGTTTGCTGGGAATTATATATACAATTTTAGTCTTTCAATCAATCTTGAAAAATCTACATTTCTTGAGATATAAGCTCGAAAGTGTGTTTTTAAAACAGATAGATTTCTTTGGATATGCGGAAATTCACTAGTACAGGAGTCTCTAAAAAACATCCATTATGCTTAGTTTTTGACGCTTTGCATTTCTGGTCGTATACTTCAAATTAAATGGATAGACAATTTTCGAGTTATAGCGTCGCAAAAGGAAAATTTTTAAAATTTTATTTTAGCAATAAAAAAGACGGCAGAATGCCACGCTAGTGCACTCAGCAGTTTTGCTAGCAATAATTTGCTTCTATCCTGCCAATTGCTCAAATCGATACTATTTTGAGATATGGACCAAAAAGTATACGTGGATTTCCTTCATTCTAAACGAATCTATTTGTTTTTTAAAAATCTCATTTTTGACATTGTGAAGGTAATCTTTATTAGCGTAGTGCTTTCAGATTTTTGTTGGCTATGGTGCTTTTAACCTCTGACGACAACCAACCAAACGTACTTGCTGATATTACGCTGGTTTAATTAAGAGTCTTTCATTTCATTTCCTTTATAATAATTACCTTTAACGGGCGTATGTGGAATAAACGCATTTACGTAATTACATTGATTCTTCTAAGTAAATTGCTCAAATGTTGTAATTAGTCGTAGGTATGTCCTTGTGAGTTTGGTAAACGCCGTAAGTTGAGTGTTAATTTGTAATCAATAGGTGGCTATACAGCCATTTTGAAAATTTTGATAATTTCTCCCTGGAAGGGCCAACGTCAATGTTATTAATTAAATTAAAGTTTAATCAAGGTGTATGTTACTAAGTAATGCCATAACTTAGTATGTTACTATTTATACGTGTCTCTTTTACATGAGATATCGTTAGACACATATTTTACCTAAGGTGTTTGATATATGGACTTTTGACCGGGTGCTCTCTTTGTCACCGATAACCTGGGTCTCTGCTCTGGGGAGACTGTTTGATATCGCTGATAATTTTAAAACGCGTCTTTGGTGCATGTATGGATCGTTATTTAAATTACCATTTGCATTTTTAAGACACCAATTAAACATTGTTAGTAAACTCAAAGGCCTTTGCAGTTGTCAAGTAGTTTGTTTTTTATGGTACTAATTTAAACGATGTGTGTATGGATAACGCACAAAGTCAGCTTTACTAGGGCTATATATTTTAAAGACCAATAATTTATTAGTAATTCAGATAATTTAGCTTTTGTGTTTCAAGCTTAAATAAACTTGTAGCGTCGATTCTTGATTTAAATTTTATATTGATTCGTGTATTAACTGTGATAATTTGTCTACTGTTGGGCCTCCAATCATTTTCAAATTGTTGGTCCTTTTTGGGACCCACTTTACGACATCGATCTGCGGGTAGGATTCTCAGCGGCTTTATAAGTATTAAATATTTTTAATATCTCAACACAAACTTGTCACAATCTTATATCTTATCAAATATCAATTTTTCCAGTTTAGTTTGTAGCGCGCAAAATCTCCCGCAAAACTACCACTTTGGATCGCTTGTACGAGCACGTCATTGCGAATTATAGCTGGTCAAAGAAATTTAACCATTTTCGCAATTATGGCGGTAGGGTTTCCGAAGTAAGAGGGGGAAGTCAAAAAACTCAAAATCATTTTTCTTGGACTAACAAGATACACTAATTTTTAAACATTGGTTTCTTGAACTGTAGTAGATTACCCTTGCAATCTAAGGTAAATCCTGAGATTCCTCAAGAAACTTAACCTAATGGAAAAGTACAGAAAAAGAAAGTACAATCATTAGTACTGATTTTGTGCTATACACCCCAAATAACATCTATCTATCCAGCTATATGGGATTTAGTAATCCAGATAAATTACCTACAAACTTTTTCTTAAAACAATTAACAGTTAATACAGTCTAAGTTCTACAGTTTGGTATTTACTAAAAATGTTCGTAGTATCATGTAAAATAATAAAATAATGTATATCAAAAACCTTTAATTTAAAATATGTTCGCGCTAGTAAATTTTTTCAACATTTAACCACACGCTTCCTTTAACATTTAAAAGAAACGTACTTGGAGTCATCACTAGAGGTACTGCCGTTTTATCACTAAACGTAACTCTGTAATTTTTAAAAAGTTTGACTAGAGCCACTTTGACTTGAATTATGCCAAATCTCGAACCTAAATCAAATTAAAAAATTATAGAATGTATCTGAGAAATTTAATTACGTACCAATACACGCACGCGGCCCCTCTCCAAAAGGCAACCAAGAGAATTGATGGCGTTGAGCTTTGTTTTCCGGCGAAAATCTTTCTGGATCAAATTTTAATGGATTCGGGTAAATTTTGGATCTCTGTGAATGCCAATAATTGGTATCTGAATTGTCATGCCCTTTTCTATGATTATATCAGTGTCTGGAACTTTATACGTTTGCGTACATAGACGGTTTAAACTTGGCGAAGGTGGATACAAACGTAGAGTTTCTTTTTAAACAAAAATAGTTTAGAGGACAGTAAAAGAATTGTAATAACTAACCGTAGATGCATTTCTCCATGTAAGTCATTTCGTTTAGCGAATCGTAGGTGAGCTCAAAATCGTGCTTACTTAAGACTTCGTGGATTTCTTGCCGAAGCTTTTGCTGCAGTTCGAGATTTTTGCCAGTTCGTAACTGCAAAAAGTTAACGCACTCGAAGAAGTTTCAAATCCAGCTAAAAAAAAAACAAAAGCTTGAGCGGCTATTTCGTTCATCGTTAAAGATTTTCCATCGTCCAGATCACTCTCACTTCTTTTCATTTGTATAAGTTGTTGCATGAAATCGTTTCGATTTTCGCCGTTCTGTTCTCTGTGTTTTACAGTTTCATGCACGAGGTTAATAAAAAAATCGTTAATATCTCTGCCCCAAACATTGACATTTAAAAACTTAAGAATTTCGGGCGCGGTAAAGCTAATCAAATTTTTATGGCTCCGTAGAAACTGAATTCAAAAATTTTTGCTCCGTATTTTCTGAACGGAGTGTTTGGGTCGTTTAAACTGTCGCAATTGATGCCAAAAGCTGTTGAACCAATTACGTCAGTGGAGTGTACCTTGCAAACATATCTTTAACATCGATGGGTTCTCCGGTTTTGACGCACTTATCTAATAATGTATTTAACCCTCCGAACACTTTACCAGAATTGGAAACATTGCTTTTATCTTTCCGGAAGTAAAGGTCGAGTCAACTTCGCTCTTAAGTTCTTCCATTTCTGGCCTCTCAAACTGAAAAGGTGTCCAGTTAAGGGATCGTTTTCTTCATTTACGTAAACGCTGTGATCTGAGAAATGGTTAAAGTCTTTGTTCATTATTGCTTTGATTAAGTCTAGATCGACGACCACAAGAATCGGCGTATGCATAATGTAAATGCCACCCAAACGCAAATTTTTATTTTTAAACTCTCTGTAAAAATTTTCCATCGTGTCTCCATATCCTATTTTTTGCATCAGCAAATCTGTTACGTTTCCAAATGGGAAACGTGCACTTGGAGCATAAATGTTTCGGATTTTCCAATACGACCACGCATAATTTAAATATAAAAATACTAGCGCAAATATTGTGGCAAAACTTACAAGTAAGTACAACATTTTTGTAACACTGCTGCTGAACAAGAAGTATTGTAAGTTACACTTCGAATAATATATAAATTTAATAGAAAACAGTAAATAATCATATTCTTGAATAATATTTTGTTCAAAGTCTTCACTTATCATTTTTTTTCAATTCTAATGGTGTAATTCTTGATAATTTTTTTGGACATATCTCATATTGACTTTTGTATTACAGTTTTTTTAAAATAAGTATTTTGTTCAATTAAAATTTGTTTTTGATAAACTAATACCGCAATAGTGCTTTTTTTCAAACCATCTCCTTCTTTCATCTATTATGTCTCTTTACCATTTTCCTCCAGTAATGTGTCTTCCTCCTTTTTCTTCCATTTGTACTTTACTGCACTTTACTAACAAATGTGTTATAATTAAATAAGGTTAACGTTAGAGTGCTTAAGGATATATTTTTAAATAATAAATGGTCTTGGTGCACCTCGTCCTTAACATTGTTCTTATTAAAAATTATTTTTTCGATTTACGAGTTGACGATCATGGTTTCGATACCAATTTTAAATCGTTATCAAGTTTATTTGATTTAAAATTAAATAAATTATAAAATTATTCTTATTGCTATCCCTTCTTCTATCTTCCTTTTTCATATCTTAGCTTACTTATTTTCTCTCTTGTATAACCCCTCTTTGATAATTTCTTTTTGTATTTTAATTTCTGGTTTTTTTATCTCTTTACAACATTCGTTCAATAATTTTTTTTAGATCTTTCTCACTAGTCTCAGCACCTCTACTTTTCATAAGTATCCTGGAGCTTCTCTATCCACTTCTAACGTCCATCTCCAGTATTTTTCTGTATCACCAATTTTTCTCATTTGTTCTATCTCTAGACATTACTTTATTTAGTCCATATTTTTTATATCAACTCTTCCTCTTCTCTTCTTTTTATTTTCCCCATCTTTTGTTATGCTTACTTCAATTGGTTGATGATCTGATTCTTCCGTATCGTCTACATTCAAATTTTTCAAGTTTTCCTTACTTTTTCTTTAAAATTACATAATTAATTCCTGATTCTCATCTTTCATTTATTTATTCCCTTTTAGCATATTTTCATATTCTTATATATTATTGTTTGTCCCTCTTTCATCAGTTTTTTCTTGTTTTTTTTTTTTTTCTCTAGTAACCTCTTCTTCTCTCCTTTTCATTTATTTTTATTTCTACTTCTTTCTCTGTTTTTTATTAAAATCGCTTCTTTCTTTATTTCTTTAACTCTAAGTGATTACTTTTCTTCAGTATCTTCTATTATTTTTTATACAATGATTATTCCGTACTTTGGTTTTCACTCTAGTTCTCATCCACCTATTATCTCTTCTTCTTTTTTTATTTTTTACCTATTTTAGATTACTCTTGTTATTATACCCTTTCGTTCTTTTTTTCATTTTCTACCTTTCTGCAAACTAAATTTTCCATTTAAATTTGTTCTACATTCTTTGTTTCCAAATAGTCTAAAACACCGGGAAAAAGGAGAATAAAGAAGACAAAGGGAGAATTGGAAAGATAAAAGAAATAGAGAAAAAAGAAGAAAAAACGGGAAAAGTGAAAAGAGCAAAACAAACTGAGGTAAAAGTATATGACAGAAAATGTTAAAAGAAATTAGACCAAACGAAGAGAATCTAAAAGAAAAGTTAAATGCAAGAGATTGAAAAAATTAAAGACTATAAAAAATGAGATAAAAACAAATAAAAAGAAATGTTAAAGAAAAAATTAGGGCGGAGAAAAATGCTGGAAACATGGGAAATAAAATATAGGGATAACAATAACTTGAATAAGATTCTATGGTTAATAACAACTGATAAACCCTGTATATCTTTTTTACCACAATTTGTTTATCTTTTTCTTTTTTTCTAGCTATCTCCTTCTTTCTACGACTTTCTTAACCAAAACCTGTCAATTATCTTTTCTCTTCTATACTTTTCTTTATTATTAAGTACTTTTGAATTCTGTCTACTATTAAATCTTTATTCTTGTGGTTATATTTTTGTATAAATCTAGTTTTCTTGCATCAGGTTATTATTGTCTCTTATTACTATCTCTTTTTCTTTTTTCTTTCTTTACTTCTTGGGTTTTTATTTCCTCTCTTGTCTGTTAACTCCTTTGATAATTTGCTTTTCTGTTTTACTTTTGTTACTCAATCTCTTTCTAACATTCATAGAAATTTGTTCTCTTTCTTGTTTTCAATCTTTTCCTTTAGTTTCAATGGCTTTTCATGATTTAATCTTTTCAAATTTTACCTCCTCTTTTAATAGGTATTTGGCAGCTTTCTCTATATAATCCTAACGTCCATTTCTAGTATGTTTCCTGTATTTTCTCCAATTTTTCCCATTTCTTTTATCTCCATACTTCCGCCCTGTACATCACTACACCTTTCATTTAGTTTTTAAACAACCACTTCCTCTAAACCATGTCCTTTCCAAATATTCTTTGTTCAATTTTCCATCTTATTGTAGTTATATCACTCCTTTGTAGAAATTTGCTTCACTATATTATGGAATTTTGACCTTACACCTTCCACGCCGGCCATAAGAGTTAGAAGTGGCTGTAATATATCTGTAACGGTTTCTAAATGTATTAGTATGGTAACCGATATCGACGGCTTAACAAGCCCTCCAAACACATTGAGAGCAGACCTTTTGAATTGGAAAAATCTCTCGCCGTCACTGTAATCAAACAAGCGCACCGTGGGGTGACCAGTTTACTGGCGCTTTTATTTCCATACTTGTCATAATATTCTGTTTTCTTTGTGTTGTAATTTTTTATGTGGTCTTATCTTATCTAATAGTGCATCCCAGGTAGTTAAATGTATCTACCTTCTTCCTTCCTTTTCCTTTTGTTTTTTTTGTAAATTTTACATTTATTTTAGCTTTTCCTCTCTTTCACAACGTTTATTACTCTTTCAGTTTACTTTTTTTGCAAAAATGACTACATCATCTCAATATCATTTTCTTCCGATCTTTATTTTCCTATCAGTTACTTCTGTAGATCCTGTTCTATATCCTTCATGTATATTGAAAACAACGTTGGACTTAGAGATCATCCGTGTTTTAGTATCATGTCTATCTAAATTTTTTTCCTTCTCTCTCAACATTTGTTTTGCCGTATACCTCCTCTATTGCTCCTATATTCCAATTCGTCCTATTATTTCCAGCTGTGTTTTTTTATTCTATCAAATGTTGCTGTAATGTCTAACTGGCTTATGTCCATTACCCTTTCTTTTCTATTTTCCCTTGTTAACTATATGTTTTAAAATGTAGGTATGTATTGCTAATCGCCCCTCTTCCTTTTCTGAATCATGTTTGCCAGTCAAGTAATATGTTCTTTTTCTTGTTCTTAAAATTTGAACTTATTTTTAACATCCCGCTTTAATAAACTTACTCCTATTTCATATTTTACCTCACTTTCATCTTCTCCTTTATTTATTGTATTATTCCCATATTTCCAGCAAAACTGCTCCGATCTATATCTTTTCGAAAGTTCTTCTTACTTTTAACTTATATTTTTCTGTATTATTCCATTGTTTATTCTGAGTTTTGCTTATTACTATTATCTATTCCCATCACGAAATAATTTTTGTGTCTGCCGTGACTAAGATTCGAAAATTTGCGCGCGTACGCTGGAAACCTTTTATCATTCATACCTAACGTTTCATTTTCGGATGACAAAAACGTACCTCAATTTTCTTTAGAGTTTTCTCGTGTGTGTTTTTTAGGGGTTTTTGGTGCAAACATAAAATATGGAAGGTGATCTGTACCTTACAGTACTCCATGGTCAACAAGAAAAACATGTTGTTCCTGAGAATCACCACTTTGGTTTCCGGACCTGGTCATCAAGACCCTCCGGATAATTAGAAGAAAATATACAATACAATTTCATAAAACACAATCACATTACACACTTAATTAATATTATTGCATGTGAATACTAGAGAGGGTAAGGGTTGGCATGTTTAGGTTTTAGTGGTTTTCCTAAACCTTAAAGTAAATGCTTTGCCACGACGAACCAATCTACAATTGCACACGGTTTCGTCACCACACTGTGCAGGTTTATGCTGATCCTCAGGGGCACCATACATAACACTTACATCACAATACATATTTAAAATGTACCATACGATTAAATAAATTTTCTTTTTCTGCCTAGTTCTATATTTAAATTCATTATCGCCCTTCTAGTTCTCTTCCTTATCCGTTTATTTTTACGTTCATCGACCTTCTCTTTCTCTTCTTTTTGTTTATTTTCATTCCCTCTTTCTTATTTGTTCTTGCATTAAAATCTGCTTCAATAATTATTTTCTTTTTTTATGCTCTTTGATTATTTCTTTTAATTTGTCTTTAGTGTCTTCCATTTTCTTCCCATATATCGTTATTACTTTTGATTTAAATATTCTTCTGTTTTTACTATAGTTTCCATAATTTCTTATATCTTTCTTTCTTTTCTATTTTTTCTTCTTTACACTTTTGCTAACCCTTGTTATTATACCTCTCTTTGCCCTTCTCTTCTTTCTCTTCCTTTATGTGAACTAAATTTTTTATTTAAATATGTCCTTCCTATTACTCAGCTTTTTTCATCCATGTTTTCATAAACCTCTAGTTTGGCTTTCCTTTTTTCTCTTTTCTATTTAAATTTGTCTTTCTAAATTTTCATTTAGCTCAACTCTTCTTTCACGTTTGTTTTGTTTCTCTTATTTTCTTTAACATTTCCTTCCACCTTGTCCTTTTTTCACTTTTCTCTTTTCCTTCTTCCTTTTCCATTCTCGTCCTCGGTAATTAGCAATTCTTCTTCTCTCAATTTAAACGATCTTCTGTCAGATGTTTTATGTTTTCCTAATCTAATACTTATTTAATCACATTTTATATATGTCTTAACGCATTTTAACTTCATCTGTTGCTCTTCTATCTTTTTCTCTCCGTTAAATACTTGTACTTTATTTACAAGTTTTGTTTCTAATCTTGGCCTCCTTTTTTTGCATTTGGTTATCTTTGTCTTTTATAGTATCTTATTTTTTATTTTATTTTTTCTTCTTTAGTTTTTTGTTTTCTCTTATGCAGATCCGTATTTTTACTTTGTGCCTAAAAACCCCAAAACGATTCTAGCTCGAATTCAAATAAAATTAAATACTTTGGAGAGCGCGTGGTGTACAGATAATTAACTAAGAAATAACTTGGAGAAGGAAGTAAACACTCAAACAAAAGGGAAAGGTATATGCGCTACTAACTTTTCTTACGTTAATAATCTATAAAATTAAACAACGATTACAACATAAGTTCAATGCAATATATTTACAAACCGCCGTACTAAACATAAACGAAATAACTTCCGAGATTGCTACTTTGATAAACGCGATGAAGTAACCTTCATGCTGAATTATACAAAGGTTTCTTCTGTGTCAAGTTTTAAAAAAGGTAATACCTTCGCTTTGAACTACTCACAATAACTTTCCTGTTTGTTGTAACAATAAGGAACGTCATCTAACATGAATTTAATGCAGTCAAGTCAAGAGAATGTCTTGTTCAAAAGGTAC
Source organism: Abscondita cerata (assembly GCA_030710515.1). Classification (NCBI taxonomy): domain Eukaryota; kingdom Metazoa; phylum Arthropoda; class Insecta; order Coleoptera; family Lampyridae; genus Abscondita; species Abscondita cerata. The sequence continues at coordinate 26,062 of JALBCR010000902.1, read as the reverse complement.
AGCTAGTTCTGGTTAACAAAGCAGCAAATGTCAAAGCATTTCTACCTGCCAAAATCATGTCCACACTGACATTGACGTCGGTAAAATTAGGATTGTTCAGAGAGAGAGCTGCTCAGCAGCACAAGGTTTATGCCCTTGGCACTCCAATGATGGTTGCCTACACAGTCATGATCATCGGGTGAGACACTCATAAAACATTTACGGCAACAGGAGCTGATGACCACATAACCGAGACAAGCATTAGTTAATTAATTAAATAGACTGTTACGATTAAACCGGATGTCATACTTGAAAAAGAGAATGGATTTAAAAAAACACTATAAAGCAACACATGACCACATAAGCAATAAGAAAGCACGCCACAAGATAAATTGTCATTTTCATATCTAAAGTCACTACCACGCTTGTCCCAGAAAGGCTTATTTCACACTAAGTGTCACATTTTGTATACATTGATGTTTATTGCATGGAGCGGAAGTGAGTAATCTATATTCTTTTATGGTACGCAGCAATTGCCATGATCAGCAACCAAATAAAACCAAAACCAATAAAAACAAAATAAAACTGGGTTACAACTTCAAACGTTAGTACGTTACACTTTCTCAAGGAGTTTGAAGGCTAACCGTTTCTTCCTTTTAATTTTGATGTTAACAGACGAAGCCTGTATGTATTGATCTTCTAATGGTGTGAAATGGATTTTTATAATTAGTTACCTAAGCTACTACAATAAATTCACAAATAAATAACAATACAACAAATAGTAATTTAAATTTCGCGTATTTTAAAATGAATTGTTCACTTAAAGTCATCAATAAGACATATTACACATATTTTCATTCAACTTATTCGAAAAACTTTACAAAATAAAAGGCAGTTTATATTTTTCGTCGCTTTAGTGTACTTATACGGTTTTACTATTTTCTTCCAAAGCAGAAGCTTTTCTCGGGGGTATTTAATGTTTGAACAAAATCATAAATTAGCGATGATCATTGATAATAATGCAAGTTTACCATATTAGGTTTTGACGGTATAAAATTAGTTCTTTATTTCTATTTATACGGTAAGTACGGTGTCCGACAAACATACTTTTAAAGTTTATAGAGATCGAAATGATAATTCAATTAAATATGAACTTGAAAATGCACGTTTATAAAATCGAAAACCAATTACTGATCAAACTTTTAATTTACCACAAAACCAACAAAAAATATGCTGACAAATTTCACTCTGATTCTCATAATATTTCTTATTCAGTATAGTTTATGGACATTCTCATCATGCTATAGAATAGCTTATTATTGTGTTGGATTAATATTTCCTAATTAGACGTTGACGATGAATGCTACTACATTATATTTAAGTATTGTGGCAAGATAACTTACGGTCGTAAACCGACCGCTGGTTATCACTCGCGCGTATTACATTTATTTTAAGCAATAAATATGGTGATTCTCATATAAGCACCAAAAATTGTATTAGCAATTAATTAGATTAATTGAGTCACTATCAAATTTTGAAATATGCAACTGATTCATAGGTTTTAATTTCTCAAACTATGTTGAGACCCTATTGATTTGAATCGCGATTCAAATCTCTCCATTCCGCCAAGTACTGTTTTTTTTAAAATTTGTTTCAATTTTACTTTGTTATTTATTAGACATTTTAGAACACCTACTCGTAGCTCAACGTCGCAGAGTAGGTCGCGGTGATGATTTATACAGATGTTATTAAAGTCGTTCAAAACTCTATAGGGCACCACCTACTTGATTCTAGTAATTAATCTTAAGCAATAGAAACCCATGAAAAGAAAAAAAACGAGATTGTTATCTACACACTTTAACACAAGATGAAGAGGTATGAAAAAGAACAAGTAGTAAATTAAAATTTAATAAATGATTGCAATATTATTACAAAGCATCAATCAGTTACATCAAGTGTTACTCCACTGGTTTATAATTAACCGAAAATTAAAATAGTTATTATTGTTCAAGTTTCTCAGCTTTAAAGATAAATGATTAAGTAAAATGTGTGTCTTGCGACATCTCGTGTAAGCATTGACACGTATGAATAGTATAAACTAAGAAAAATGCCAACAGTTAACTCTAACGGCATGTGTGTGTTAAAGTACAAAGCGCTATCTAAGCGATAGCATTAAAGCTATCGCTTAGATAGCTGCACTTTAACACACACATGCCGTTACAGTTAACTGTTGGCAATTTTCTTAATAAATGATTAAATAATGTTATAGAAATAATCTAAGAACTGTTATTGGTTAACGCTAACTTGTAGTAGGCAATATTCATAGTGTTTCCGAATTGAAAGTAGTAACGTTTGTTGTCACCAGTTTTAGAAAATATTATTAATATGAGTTTTAATGTACACAATAACTTTTAAGATGTAAATACACAGTAAAGTTAAAATATTATTTTGAAAGACGTCTTGAACTTTAAAAAATTCTTTTTGCACAAAAATAAGTCGTAAATGCATCAGGAACATTTCTAGCACAATATGTTATAGAATAGAATAGACATGAACTTGTAGGGTACCCCACTGCCCACTGGAGTTAGTTACTAGAATGAGTTAAAATTATTGCGGTATTCCAGAATTTATGATATACTATAAAAGCGTAGTTATGTATTTAAGCAATTCAGTAATGCGAGTGAATATAAATTGTAACATGTATTATTAATTGTGTATTTATTAGAGTTATATTTATGGCGCGTATTTAAAATAAATAATTTCTAATAGTGTAAGTTCGTTGATTTCGTAATACGATACTTATTCCGCGGTTGTGAATGCGATAAGAAAAACTAACAATAACATTAATTACAATAGTAAGAAAGCTAGATATACTTATTTACAACCTGTCTGAGCCATCTTAATTCAAACATTCCAACGACGTTACATTTATTTATTTGTTCAAACCAGGTTATATTCTGATCCATCTGTATTCCTAGAAACGCGTTTACTTTTAGATCTTACTAACAAGCCAAAGAACTAGTTAGCTAAAAACAAGACAATTTCAATTTTATAATATTTAATTTAAGGTTATTGACGACACAATTATAGAAGTTAAATTTAACTAATTGTCGAGTCAGCTTGTGGAATAACCCACATGTCATCTTATAATCAATGGAAAATTGCTTAAAAGTATCGTTTATAGATAATAAAAATAAAACCGGTCCAAGAACACTATTTTTGTTGCACATAATTACGAGACTGTTGAGAATGGTATTCCTGCCCAGGTTCTATTCTTAGAATTACTTTTTGTGAACGGATTGTAAGGTATGAAGCAACCCACAAAAGATCATCACCAGTTATACCATACTGATCCAATTTACTTAATAGAATACTGTGAGAAAAATCAAATGCCTGAGTAAAATTATAAAAAATGCCTTGTACTTTTAACTGATAATCTCATTTGTGACGACTATAGACACAAGTTCAGTAGAGAAACCAGTACGGAAACCAAATTGCTGAGGTGATATACATTTGTTGGTGTTTATACACTATACAAGTCGTACTTGTAAAACTATTTCAAAAAACTTTAAAAAGGCCGATTAAATAGAAATCGTTCTGTAGTTTTCAATTAATCAATTCGGGTAAAACAGCAGCAGTTTTTAGATTACTAAAAAATTTTCTAAAGGAATCGTTAACAATTTCGGTCAGTATATGAGCAATAAAATTTTCGGCATATTTGAGAAGAAAACAGGATATGCCGTCAATTCCAGGAGAGTTTTTATTAATACTCCTACATATGATTGCACAAATTGGATCCAAAATTATTTCATCATTAAAAGCTCTAAATTAGTTGTCAAACTGTTTATTATTTTCAGTGGAGTCAAATGCTTTTACAAAAAAATCATTAAATCGGTTGGCTGCCAAACTATAGTCATAAATAGGATTCCTAAAATTATCACAAAAGGTAGTTGATGGTCTTAAACCAGTAACCGCACAGCTTCCTGGTTTCGATAGAAATACAGGCAATATGCAGTAGACCTTTCTCAGGATAGTCTTCTTGCGATATAGGTTGGTCAAGGATGAAAAGCAACCCCAACAAAATCCAGTCTAATTGTAAAAGTTGGTGGTTTGCTGATTCTTGATTTCTTACCATGATGAGTACGCGCGAAGGAGATAACAAAGTAGGTACTTAATACATTGTTTTTCATACAAATCCTTCCGATAGAAATTCTTCAGGTGGAAATTTCAGACGTACAAAAATGACGTGATAACATCCATCTCAGACCTTCATTAAATGGAGCTACTTATGGCTAATACAAGACGTTGTCGCATTAAAACAAAACTCCAGTAATGAATCTACCATATTCAACGTAGATCTAAGATTAAATAAAATATTTTAAAGATTTATTTAAAAGAACAAAGTGTCACTTGAAGCACTGAAATAAACCACGTTCGTATCGTGACAATTTTTAAGTCGAAAGAAAAAACTAGGCATGCCAAGAGTATTTTGATCAAAAATAAAACAAGTCTTTTGTGTAATGTGGGTTGCCTACTATAAAAGCGCTTATAGCTCCGCAAACATAATTTAACCTTAATAATCAGAAAGAGGAAACATAATTGTCATTGTATTGACTATCATACACTAAGTATATTATGTCAATTTAGATTGTACTATAGCGCAATAAAAAATTTTCCAAGAAGTATTGGAAACCTTAGACTTTTCTACCCACTTCAATTTATTGATTTAACACTATCCACAGAATATGTTTTAGATGGAACAGGTTAGAATACTTCAACAAACAGTGTCACGTGAAGTTTCAAAACTTAAGATTTCAAAGAGGAACACAATGCAGAAAAAAAACTTATTAAAGTTAAAATAAAAGTCAAAATTCATTAGTGAAGAAAAATAGGAAATGGATCTAACAAGGCAAGAAAAAGTTTGTACTTCGGAGACCCGATGGTCTTAATTAGATGCACCATGAACCTAATGTTTTAGCAACTAGAACTTTGAAGATAAAATGTTGTGCTGACAACTTTTTGTACTTCGCATGTCTATTGCGGAAACCCATCTTAACAACAGACCCACAGTGGTGTAAGTAAATAGAAACAAGAGTGTCTACTCGTGTTAAATTCCATAATACCCGTTGATCTTTGGATGATTGTACCAATTTAGCTCCATCAGGTATTTTGTTGTCTGTTTGGGAAAGACCAACAGATTTCAAAACACTATAAATTTTACGGATGCTGAAGTTCTTTAAAAATGATGTTTAAAATTGCGTGACGATGAAATCTCCCTCCACTCTTGCGACAGCTTAAACCATGACACCAATTTTCATTAAGATCGGAGCAGTGACTACAAACAACATTTTTTAGAACTTGAACACCTAGAGCTAAACAAGCATAAAGTTAAAAGTCTTGCATATCCAAGCATGTCACAATATTTTAAGATGGAATGGCTTGTAACCATGCACCTAATTCCTGCTGCTCTGACGTGTGCCACAACTACGTTAAAGCTAAAATGACGATTATTTTCTATGATTTTTTTTTTAGAATGTTTATTGGTAGAAATTTTGTTAACCATGCGTCCAAAGTTTCGACAAGATGATGCGTGTGATTCATGATGTCCGCAAAGGGACTAAAAAGACATAAGATTCTGCGCGTCAGAAGGGAAACTAAGTAAAGCTGGCCATAGAACCGGACGAGTTGCTTGAATCAAGATTAACATTTAAACAAAGTTCAAAAAGATTGAAGTTTTTTTTTGAAAGAAAGAATTCGTAACCTCTAATAATGTGGGAATTTTCAAAGAGAAAATAGGTAAAATATAAGTCATGTTAGATATGAAATAAACAGATCTAATTTTTGTTAGTTTTAAAGTAATTTGAATAGACATTCTCAAAAATTGAAGCTCGAACACTTTCAGATTGACCAATAATATTTGTATTGATAAACGTAGAGCAGCAGAAAACTTCACATTTGTTCAAAATTCGATAGAGCGCCACCTACTTGATTCTGGTAGTTAATCTTAAGTAGTAGGAACCCATGAAAAGAGTAAAAAAACGAGATCGTTATCTTCACACATTAACACATTCGTTATTTAAGGTGGAACACGCTATGCGTGCGATGATTCATCTGAATACACAACTAACAGCAATTGGTTTAACTCCAATCGTTTTTTTTTGATAAGGCACAAAGAGATACTCAAAAAATAATGATTCGATTTCAATATTCATTCTACCAGCGAAGATAAAATTACAACGATCTGTTATAGCAGTGCTCGAATACCGGCTTTACCAACAGAGAAGGAAATTGTGATTCTGTTTACAGAAAGGAATGGGTGGTTATACTCAGGAGGATCAGGGGATGATAAAGGTCAAAATGAAGTTGGATGTTTTGATTTTAAAGATTAAAAAACCGTCGTCATTCAAAGAAACCAAAAAATTTTCTAAACTTAAAATTTTGACCGCTCCTTTTATGTCAATACTTTTTCTTTGACTCTTCTTTGCAAAAAATTAAAAGTCTAAATATTGTCATTGATGGTTGAATTTAAGTTCTTGACTATGGAGGAAGGAAATATACAAAAAACGAGGTAAATTTCACCTGGCACGGTAAGAGTTCAAATTGATTAAAAACACGTCAATTTATCGGCCTATGCGTACCGAGCGCCCGTTGGTGTTCTTTTGAAAGTGTGGATTTTTGATGTGAAGCCATTCATTTATTTTAAATGATGTTTAAAGATCTTGAAAAGCGTACCGTTTAGATTAATGTATCTTTAAACTTTGGAAATTTTAAATAATTTTGAACAAATATTAAATGTAAAAGAATAGGACGAATTGTCGCTTTGTGTTTGTTCTTTGAATTTGCTTATCTTGTAGCTTGCTGTAAAAAGAACAGCTTCGAACAAAATCTTTTATCTAAAGGTTCAACTTCAACATCACGAATAGAAGCGTTCTTATCGGTATCGGAATCGGTTGATATATAATTGTATCTTGATCAAAAGAACCTTTCAGTTGATAGTTAAATATTCCACTAAAACCATTAGATGTCGATTGAAATTGAATTCTAGAATTATAAACCTTGATACCCAATTTATTTTGGCAAACTTTGGAACACAAATTACAGCGAAGACGTGGAATAAAAAAAGTTGAACAAGTTTGTGATGTTAATAGTGGCATTGACAATTATTAGTTATAAACTCGTAGAAAATAAAACAGTAACTTAATCTTTTAATGTCAAGAATTATAATTTGACATGTTTAACGTTTTGACATGTTTAACGTTACTCTCTCTCTTACGTTTATGTCCTTTAAGTAAAGGATAAATAAAATTCAAAGTCAAGGTAGTTGAGCAATTCTGACTTAAAATCAAAAATTTCTGACTCAAGAGAAAAAAATAGACTCGAGGAAGATTGAGGATGGGACTTAAAAGTCTTCAATACCAGTCGAATAGTTTCTGTTGCATTTGCGGGTGGGAATGCGAGGGTGTTTTTGAATTTTCTTATCGTGAACATAATCGGAAGAAGGGGTAGATTTTAAATGGAACGTAGACGGCGACACTTTACCGGCCGCGAATTTTAAGGATTTTGTTGTTGCAGCATGTGTGCTCGTAATTGTTTTTGACTAATCAAGGACAGAAAACCATAAACAAAAAATATTTTTGCACAAGCAAAGGGGTACAACACTTGTTTATAGGAACAGATATTATATTTATGCTTTTAATATAGACTAGATAAAAATCCAAAATGACCTTAAAATGGTGTTTTACATGTATTATTTTGTAACTTCTTTAAACTTAAATTTATTTTTGTTGTTATATAAAGGTACAATAAAGTTTCTTCTTTGTAAAAAATTGAATTTTAGAACTTTACAGAGTTTGGTTTAGTCATAAACAGAGACGAGCGCAGAGACAATTCCGCTATTTCTAGTCGTAGTATTGAAGACTCTTAAACCTTTTTTAAGTTTCTACAATATGCTGGAAGATCAAAAGAAAATATTTTATTTTCAGTTTTACAAGCCGGACTGCAAACAAAATTTTAAACTGACTGAGTCGATCAAAGCAGAAATAATTTTGTTACTTAACACTTGTAACACTTAAATTGAAAAGCTACCGCGGCTAAAGCTCTATTTTGTCAGAGACGGGCCTAGGCAATATCTTTTTGTATCGTTTTTAAGAATAAACAGAAAGGACTTTAAAATAAAATTTATTCTGTTGAGTTACGACAACCAACAACACATTCTTGCATAGTAACGCACATACATATAATATGATTAAACTTTAGGATTTAAATAAAAGAAATCATTAACAGTTATGTTAGGCGCCAAGGCGCTTTTAAAAGCAATGATTATAATATTGTCGGTAAGCTTAGACGTCTAAACAATTCACTGACTAAATAATTGATGAGATTACGCAAGCACAAATAAATGTTTAATGTTGTCACACAGTTCTATGTTGTCTTCCGTGTTATCGGTAGGTTAATATACTTGTGTGTGTGTGTATCTCGTAGTTGAAGAATGTAATTAGGTAGTTAATCAACTGAAAACAATTAAATATTCTTCAGTACAATCAAAATCCAGAAAAATACACCCAGAAGTTAAATTAATAAGTAACGTAATTTGAGTATCAAAATTACATCTCATAATTCTAAACGGTTAATTCCATTATTTAATTCCGTTACTTAACTACTAAAAGTGAGTAAAATGAACTCTATAAAGATACATAGTGACAATTACTTTTATATTACTTCATTAAATTTTTTTGAAAATCTTCAAGCTTTTATAATCTATTCGTCAAATAATAAAATTTTAATTTTCTGCAGAAAATTCAAATTGGTTGCAAAAATGTAAATGATAATTTTAATGCCGTTACTAAAGGCTTTCTTGAAGATTATATGACTATTCTTTACATTTAGGCGGTTTGATTTGACCTCCACTATTAACATTTTTTTTTTACGAATATTAGTGATGAATCTAAGGGTTATTTGATTAATATGTTAACTTTTCTTGGATCCGTTTTGCAAAAATTTTGTATTTTTGTTATATTATGATCTTTCTTCTTTAAGTTTTATGTAGACCATACTGTGGCTTGTTTTCCTATACTGTTAACTGTAAATTCCGTAAATTCTGGCATAGTATAGTTACGATAAAAATTCACGTTTACTATTTTTACTTTTCTAATGTTGGGATTTTCCTGCGTACGTGTTACTTTGCTTACTACGGCCCTGTCTACTATCACCGCGAGTTTAACTTCTTAATCCAATTGCGTTTGTATCACTTTCTTTCTTTCTGGTGTGATTGTCAACCAGAACAGTCGTGTTATGTAAAATAAGGAACTGCAAAAGGAAATTCTAAACACAAGTAATGGATTAATCGGAAGTTGTTTTAACCATCCGTATATTAATGAATTAATGAATAATAAACCGAAGTTTGGTTAGAATGAACGTTTACTGGTGAGCTTACTGTTCTATATTTCAACACGTGTGGAATAGTTTGCTTCATTCGTTTTCTCTAATTATTCCAGTTTCTTTGTCCGTTCGTATTTTCTGGGATTACTTTGCTTGATGTCTGCTAAGATTTGATTACGTTCAGAAATTGTGGGTTGTTTCCTGGAACCGTTTCTGCCTTATGCTGTTGTAATTGGAATGATTAACCTCTCGACTTTTACTTGTACTCGAGGACATAATGCTTAAAAATAAACCTATGTTGTTTGAAAGTGGCGATGATCACGCAAGTTAGCCGGAGATCAGCGGCTTTGGGATGTTTCGCCTTAACACCGGAAAGAGCTTTCTTTCAATACTGTCCCCACCGACCTGAATCGCCTTAGTGCTTTGTTTTGCTGTTATTTCAATTTTAGCCTCTGCATCGAACAATTCAATTACCAGTACCAAACTATTTTTTAATTATAATTGGGAACTATTGATGTTGAACGTTCTAAAAGGACGTATGTGATTCTAGTTAAATAACTTATCTTTAGGTAACTATTTGTTAATGTCAAAGAATTATGTGTCGCTGGACCAATACTTGTACTCGACGGTTTCATATCCTGTTTGTTCGTATTACTATCAAAGTAACCTTGACTTCTTTGATGAAGTACGTTTTAAGTCAAGTTGGCGCTTATAATTAATTACACATTGTTTCATTTGAATCCACACGCTCTGTATGCGTAGCTAGCTGGATAAGATTGACGTTCAGGGAGGATAAGAATCCGTCTCACTCAATAGCAAATGCTAATACTGTATCGTTAATTATTTTTTAATTATATGTGTGAATATCACCGTGAGAGCACCATATTCTGTATTGCTACCGATATATGTTTGTGTATGACGTATTATGTGTGTAACCAATTAAACAGCTCTTAAACCGATGCAACTATGTTTTTAATTGCCCATTAACCTAAGATATTGAAACAGGTTACTGTCTGGTAGTTCAGTTACGGTATGACTTTTTAAACTCAAACAAATTGTTAACTAGTCGTTTATTGTTTAATTTATTAATGAATTGCATTTCACATAATTACAATTTATTTCAATATTATTAATCAATGATTGTGATCTACAATATGTAAAATATTTACGAAATTGCTCTACCTCTGATTTCTCTACAATATTTCCATTCATGAACATATAAATATGAAATGTAAAAAAATAAAAGAAACAATTTCAAATACAGAAGTTACAGTTTTACGATTATACCACCAATTTCCATTCATAAAAGTTGAATGTTTGAAGAAGCTTTCACCTTAAAATTTAAAGCACGTTTAAAAACTTTTAAATCGATAATTCCTCAAACAAAAAGTAAATAAAAATATATATGCTACCTTGAATGTTAAAATTTATGTCTAGGGCGAGACTGTATTTTAACATTAATGTTGATAAAAAGGCATTATATTTTTAATTAACACCTACAGCAAATTTATACTTACGTAAAATTTTAAATTTGACCATATATCACCACAACGACTTCAAACGATGTTCAAAACAAATGAAACACAATGGAGGTCGACATCAACTGCTGATATCTGATTACAAAACCTTTTTCATTTAAAAATACGATCGAGCGCTACGTGTTACCATTGAATTTTTTTGTAATGTTTACTTTGTAATTGTTAAAGTCATTCAAAGCACGTTAAATGTATATGATTGTACTTTGTAGAGCACTGTAGGTAGTTTTTAGTCATTCTTTGATATCATAAATATACAAATTATTCTGCAGTTTAAACGATGTGTCTCCGTTATTAATAATTTCTTCCTAAAGAAGATAAATAATTTATTTCATTTCAAACTTGCGTTCTATAAATTGCATTTTATCAATACTTTTAAATATTAATTTAATTTTAAGACTAAAATAACTATAAAATAAAAATTTTAATAATGGATTAAGTTTTTCTACCAAAAACAAAGGAGTGTTCAAATGGGCAAGTCATGAAATTTAAATGATTTAATTGTTTTTACATTGTACGTAAATAGTACAACAAAATAAAACGTACTGGCGTGCAACTCTGCTTTAAAACCTTATATAAATATAATGTTAAACCCTGCTCAAAAAATCGTATTAGTTCTCTGGTGGTGTTTTTTACGGTGATCAAATTCTTTTTAAACTGATTGGATTAAAGATGGAATTCACCCTCTTACTCAGGTAACCAACACGTCAACCGTGCCTGGTTCTACGGAAGGTAGTGATTGATCAGACTTTTGGAGAATGATGTTTATTTTTTAATCTTACACGAGTATTTATACATTTTTAAATTGTATATTAATTGTTTTAACATTAATAACTATTGTTGTGCAATGGTGATCTATTGTTCAAAGAAAGTTTGTAAACATTCATATTTTAATAGATGAAGCTATATTATGACTTACAAATCTGAAGGACATCTGAAGTTCAGCAATATTTAGTATTCTCTGTCCGGATTATCTGTTTTTATTGTTTTTTTTGTTATTTTTAACCTAGGTACAATTTTTTCGTCATTGTCGTGACTGGCGCTTGTACTGGTCCATTATATGTCGACATGCAATAGCTGTGCTGTTATATTTTATGTTCTTATTTACCTTCTATAATGTTTACATACTTAATTAATATTATTACATGTGAACACTAGGGTGGGTAAGGGTTGGTGTTTAGGTTTTAGTGATTTTATTAAACCTTGAAACAAACGCTTTGCCAAGACAAACCAATACACAATTGTACACGGTTTCGTCACCACACTATACATGCAATGGCTGTACTGTTATATTTTATGTTTTTATTTACTATCTATAATGTTTACACACTTAATTAATATTATTACATATGAATACTAAGGTGGGTAAGGGTTGGCATGTTTAGGTTTTAGTGATTTTCCTAAACCTTGAAGCAAATGCTTTGCCAAGACGAACCAATCCACTGTTGCACACGATTTTGTCACCACACTGTACAGGTTTATACTGATCTTCTGGGGCACCATACATAACACTTACATCACAATACAATATTTAAAGTGTACAATACGAATTAATAAATAAATAAACCTATTGTAACAATGCAAGCTTAATTGAAACGTAATTACTTATTAAAAACTAGTACCTTACGTTCGAGATAACAACAATTCTATCAGCTGGGCCATTTACCACCCTCTAACTTCGTTGACGGAATATGTTATATTAATATAAATCTATGAATTACGAATTACGCTTAAAATTGATAAATTTGATAATTTTATATGATTCCTCTATTTTTAACAAATAACATTGTTTAATTTTTGGTAACTTCTTTACCTTTAACCGTTTAGAATTTGTTTTTGATGTAAAGTTGCACGTCATTTATCATTTACGATTTTATTTTACAGTTTTTTACATATCACATTTTAATCTTTCGTTTAACTTAAAATGTAATAATTACAAGCGGAATATATTGTTTAAGCGCTCAATAATTTTATTTTAAAAAGTCGTAATACGAAGTCGTAAAATTCAAAAAAATTTTTTTTGACGTTTTGAACTACTTTTTGACTTATAATTTTTGTTTTACCAAATCCTCCTGTACAAAAATTTTTTTAACCGTAAATGTGTTTTTTAAAATTAAAATAAGTCTTACGGTTCTAATTCAAAACGATTTTGAAAATGTATAGTTTTACAAAATTTTCACATTTTTTGCTCTTTTTGGGTGATACTCGTATTCAACGCAATTTTCGTCAATGGAATTTTTCGTGTTTGTTACAGAAACTTTGGTTAATGGGCAATCAAAATAGTGTATTGTTACACGAGTTTTACAAGACGTATTTTGTCGCACGCATGGGTTTCATGAGTTTTCAAAGAAATAAGTGCGAAAAATTGTCTTGTAATACAAGTTTAACATACTATTTTTTTTATTTCGCTTTAATTAATATTTACTACTCCTATCTAGGCAAAAAAATTACTGTGCATGGAAATTTAATTGTTACGGTTGACAATACTAACTGAAATTTTTTCAAAGGCTAAAATATTTGTATTGAATTGGTTAAAATTAATTATAAATAACTATTTAAATTAAAATTATGGATGCAAATGATTGTTCGTGTACCCCGCCAGAACTAAAAGAAGTAGAGATAAGTGCGATTGACCACTTACTACCGAAAAAATCTAAAACTAAATATATCAAAGAATATAAAGTTTTTTCTAAATGGTGTGAGAAAAATAAAGTCGGTTTAATAACCGAAAACGTATTGTTGACTTATTTCGAGATCATGGGAAGATCAAAAAAGGCATCGACAATGTGGTCGAGTTATTCGATGCTGAAGACAAAAGCATTTACATTTCAAAAACTTAAAATTAATAGCATTTTTTAAAAAGCCGAATCAAAACTATCATGCCAAAAATCATGCATTCTTGAGTCTGATGAAATTAACCGATTCATTAATGAAGCTGATGATAATATTTTCTTGGCCATGAAGATATATTTCAGTTTATAAAATTTTGTTTGTTAATACAGATTCATATAATTATAGGTCATATTAATTATAGGCTATTGTGGGGCTTGCAGAAGGGATGAATTAACCCATATGTCAATCAACGATGTACAATTAAAAGTAGACATAATCGTAGTAACTGTACCTAAAACAAAAACAAATGTAACTAGAGTATTTCTAATCACAGAAGTACTTTGGATTAATATCATTAAAAAATACATTAAACTGCGACCTTCCCATGCTTCCAATAACAGATTTTTTAAATTATCGTTCTGGTAATGCAAGACATCTCCCATAGGGATCAATAAAATAGGAGAAATTCCTAAGAATATTGTAACATTTTTAAAACTGCCTAGTCCAGATAAATAAACAAGACACTGCTTTTGCCGTTCATCTGCATCACATATGGCAAACCAAGGTGGAGACTTACTCACAATAAAGAAGCATGAAGGCTGGAAGTCTTCACCTGTAGCTGAGGGATATGTGGAAGCTTCTTTAAAGACAATTGACATTGCCAACATGTTTTCAACACGAGACAAATCTGAAGCTTCTACGTCCACCGCGTGTACATCCATACTAACGGATCAATATGATAGTGTGGTGCTTTCTCCAGAATCAAATTCTAAAAACAGTAACAAAATTGAAGTGGAAAGAGTCTATGAAGCAGGTGTTAGCAAACAACAAAATATTATTGTGTCCGATTAATAACTTCCACTGATTTATATTTCGGCTAGTGAAACTTCAACGGTGACTGTCAAAATATACAGTCAATGTCATATAAGTGAAAAATAAATAGGATGCGTGCAAAGTATGGAATTTATTATAAAAAGTCACAAATTTATGGATAAGTGCATTCATAGTTGTTCGGATCAATTAGGTTAGGATCTTAATTTAAAAAATTTTTTAACTTTTATTATTTGCTTGTTACTAAGGCGTGTTACGTTTTTTGTTCTTGTTTTTGTTAAGTTTACCTGTTTTTGTTTGTTGTCAAATTTATAACTACCACTAACCTAAAAATATAATTTTTGTGGATATTGTTCATTCATTAAAATAAAACATACTCACTCTAAAATTATTCCGGTATAATTTTCCTTGAAGAGAGAATTAAAGTGGAAAATAATTAATTCCTTAAAAATTTGCATGTGTTTTACAAATAACATAAACAAATAACGTTACAGCAATAGAGATCAGCGAACCTTACATTTTCAACCATTACCAACCCCAAAAGTGGAATATTACCAAAAATAATAACGCTAGTGTAAATTTCGTGTAACTACTTTTTGCAAAACAGTCACACAAAATCGTCATTGTATACGCAAAATAGAAAAAAATTGTTGCATCGGTTTAAGAGTTGTTTAATCGGTTACACACATAATGCGTCATTCAAAAAAATATATCAGTAGCAATACAAAATATCGTGTTCTCTCTGGTGATATTCATACAGATAATTATGAATTAATTAGCGACCCAGCAAACAAGTAATAGCCAAAACTCAATAGCCGTTGCTATTGAGCGAGACGGACCCTTATCCTTCTTGAGCGTCAAACTTATCCCGCTAGCTACGCACACAGAGCGTGTGAATTCAAATGTAACAAGGAGTAATTAATTATAAGCGCCACTTTGACTTAAAACGTACTTCATCAAAGCAGTTAAGGTTACTTTGATAGTAATACGAACAAACAGGATAAGAAACCGTAGAGTACAAGTAATTGGTCTAACTTCACAACATTCTTCGACATTAACATAAGTTACTTAACTAGGATCACATACGTGTATCGTTCATTAGGCGTCTTTAACAATCACTTCTCAGTTATGTTGCGTTGGTACTGGTATTGTGTTTGGATACATGCAAAATTAATACTCGCAAAGTATTGACGGCCATTTAGGTCGGCGGCACAGCATTGAAAAAAGCCCTTTTCAGTGTTAAGACGCCGCTATCTTGCGTGACAAAATCTTAATTGGTACCTTCTAACAGCATAGGTTTATTTCCACATATCACTTCCTCGAGTACAAGTAAGGGTCGAGAGGTTAATCCTTCCAATTACAACAGCATAAGTCATGAACGATTTTAGTAAAAACCCACAATTTCTATGCGTAATCAAATCTCAGCCGACACCACACAAAGTAATTCCAGACAATACGAACAAACAAAGAAACTGCAAACGTTCAATCTAAACAACATTCCGATTTATTTTTCATTACATATCCGGTGTAATTTACGTTTCACAACAGGCGGATGGTTATAACAACTTTAGATTCATCCATCACTGGTGTTTAGAATTTCCTTTCGCAGTTCTTTTTTTTTACAAAACACGACTACTCTCGTTGCCAGTCCTACATAAAGAAAAAAACGTCAAACGAGCGTAATTGGATTTAGACGTTGACCTTGTCCTATTAAAGTCGCAGTAAAAGTAGACAGGGCCGTAATAAGCAAAGTAACACGTATGCAGAAAAATTTTAACGTTAAAAAAGTATAAGTTATTAAACGTGAATTTTTTATCGTAACATGTTCTATCCGAATCCGTCGAAAAAGTTTGGAACTCCAAAATTAGGGTTTCTGTCAAATATGTATATTACGACAGGAATAAACTCTGTCAATGTGTTGTTAATAAACTAATGCAAGCTTGAAGAATTTAAAGTCTTATTCCTTTAGAAGGGAATTTTTAAATGGTGTTTTAAAGTATTATTGATTAGAATGTACATTGCCTTCGAGTAGCTTGCCATGGACTGGTATACTTCATTTCTGATGAATGGCTAATATGTTTTGTTTTGTCTGTATGTAGCAGTCATGAAATAGTCTAATGATTCGGGTTTTGTTCAGGGTCACATCATTTCTTTCTCCATTACAAATAAATGCTACCTTGGTCGGTAAAATGGTAATACACAATTATGTAAAGTCGCTTTTATAATACCCGTCCAAAAAATGTTTTTGAGCAATGCATTTGACGAGCTCCGGTCTCGGATAGATCTTGTCAATGACGCAAGTTTAGGTTTGTACTCAGGTTTTCTGATTCCAGATTTTTGTTCAACATCAATTAAAACCCATGCAATTTTACAAACGTCAATAATTAAAAGTTAAACGTGTGTAAATACAAGACATATGCATAAGGTTATTAAATATTTCATATTCTTTAATGTGTAATTATATGCAAAAATGCAATGCAAATCTGGAATCAGAAAACCTGAGTATAGCGGCACATTATAATTCCCTAATGTTTTAATGTTTGATAAAAACCGGACTGATCAGTCAAAACGTTGGCAGTAATAACTAACATCGGTTTTAATGTCCTTCGCGGTATCGCACTTCATTTATTGAAGGTTCAGCATCTGAGAAACCAATATTAACAAAGAAATGTACATAAGTACGATTTACAGAATATTTATCTATGAGGTTATGGGAAAGATTTACAACAAACAACGACCCGAGGATCTTGTTTCTGTAACTATTTCTGTAACAAAGGGTTCTCGTTAAGATCTTTTTATGCAATAACCAAGATAAATTTTCACGGTATTACACCAACAGAGACTACAAACAATCCGTGCATGAAAAAACCATATTGAACCATTATATGGACAACTAACCCAATACTCTTGCAACTAAAACTAAATTTTAATACAAATTGGGTGTTTCAAGAAGGCGGGTTAGGCAACGATAGTTTTGTATGGGTTGTTTAGTCTCATGAATTGAAAACTCTTATATTTTCCTATCAAATCTGTGACAAAAAAGGTTCACATTTGTGACACAAAAACGTAGCTTTCTTACTGTTCTAAAATGTTGTGCAATACAAGTTTTTGGGATCGCTCCTTATCTTTTTCTGTTTTTCTTAATATCGTTAATTAACTGTTCTAATTGTGTAGGTATGCTGTATCTCTACTCTAATTTTTAATTAATAGGTTACTAATGTTAGATTTATTATCTGTTTTTCATATTAATTTAATTCCTGGCAATTAGAACTGTTATTTCTCTTTAAATGTTCTTTTTTATATAGTTCGACAATTGTTATCACTATAATGAAAATTTGTGATGAGCCGAGTGGCCGCCGTTCCGACAAGAAAACCACCTGTCCAATTTTTATGAAACTTATTTATAATACCGAAACCTGATTAGATTTTGGAAATAATCTATTTAGCCAAAAAAGGACGTTGACTTACACAAATTCTAGAATTTTTGAAATATTAAAAAATATTTATTTTTTCATTAAATTATTATTTTGTATTAAGCGGTTTTTGAGTTTTCAAATGTAATTTTTGTCTCAGCTTTCAGTCTTGACAAAAACCCAACATTTCAAACTCAAAGAAACCTAAGCTTTGTACCCGTTACCGAAATGCTAACAACGTTTTTTAACAATTTGCAGACTTTCAATGAAAATTTAACGTTAGATTCAATTTACGGTCAATAGAAAGCACTATGGTTTTCTCTATAATTTATTATGGAATCGTATTAAGATAAAGGATCTTATCAAAATTTAAAAATAACTAACCAAATTCGTCTTGATATTCGGCACTACAACGGGAATGTTTAACTGCGAAGATCCTTTTTCGCTCTATTTTGACAGTAAAAAAAATCTTTTTTTTTTACGGTTAAAATAAAACATACATTACACACTAAGATCAATGCTTAACTGTCATCTTTTTCGACAACAAAAGAATAGTTTTGCTCGGAAATTAATTTTTTTGAACCTCCGTACATAATCACTGATTTTTCATCACTTAAAATCGGCCAGAAACGGCCTCGGCCGGCAAAAATGTTGGCAATTTCACATTATACTAATGACACTAAAATCATCATTTCATGCTGGAATACGTAAATAATACGTTGTAGTACTCTGCCAAATGCATTACCAACCGAAAATAATTTAGCATATAGTAATGTTTGAAAATTTAAGTTTCATTAAATTTGACCCTTTGTTGGCTCAAAAATCGGGTGTATCACGTAGCCAAAACTATTTTTGCGAAGGTTCGGTAAGATCAGTTTCTGGTGTAGTGATACAAATAACTATTTTTACGGTTAAAGTAAAGCGTACTTTGCGCCCTAAAAATAATGTGTAAACGTCATCTTTTGACAATTGAAGAAAAGTTATTTGTAAATTAATTATACAGGATCACTGGTAATTAGATACATTCCTTTGGAGATCTGATAGAACAAGAGGTAAGAAGTAAATTTAACCCTAATATGTATTATACAAAACTCAATGGATTTTGAGATATTTTGATTTTCAATTTTCTTAAAAAGTTGATGCTAATATGTTAAAATGTAGTTTTCAAAAATTTACGCCAACTTGGTGAAACTTTTTTGATGGAATACTTGTCCAACACTATGGTCTTCCGTATGCAATAAAAAATATCCCTTAGCATTTCCATCTTATAATATTTAAAAGAAAAAACTTGTACAAAATAATTTTTCAAAATCAGATGTGATAATTCTTTGAGGTTTTTCAAATAATTCTTAACTCTTCTTGCGTACAAATTGTGTTAAAACTGCTTTGTTGCAATAGCAATCGAACAAGCTGCAAATCTTACAACAAAACCCTTAACAGTTCTCAAAAAAATAGTAAAAATGAAGCAGTCGACTGAATTTATTTAATTGCTGTCTACCATTAGACCTTATACGTATATGTAAAGTGGGCTGATAAATTAACTGACGGTAGAATATGACGTTTTTTCTTAAGAAAAATTGAAATTCTGTAATATCTCAAAATCCATTGAGCTTTTGTATAATACACACAGTTTTTTTTTTTTTTGGTTTTTGTTTGGGTTTGGTATTAGGGGTTGGATATTTACTTCCTTACGCTCCTTGGGTTCAATCAGATGGCTCCAACCAAGGGAAAGTCCATTTACCAATTTGTACCGTCAGCCTAATAATTTGCTGGACACCGTCGTGCTGAATCTGGTTGGGGTAAAGTAACATCTACTAGATAGCTCCTGCAGGTGATTTTCTACAAAATCTTTAAGTAATCTCTCCGTTTTGTTGGGTAAAGTGGCCCTTTTCGGCCCCCCATCCTACTTTGCTACTTCCGTGACACTAGCCGTTGTAAGAATGTAATTTAATTCCCCTATATTAAATTTAAAGATTTGGGACCAGAAAAGGTTGGTTAAGATTTTTTTGTAGTAAATAAAGTTCTGAATTATAGTATACTTCAAGGTATTTCAATAAACTGCACAATACCAATGCTAACATGCCATCTACTACAAAAATACTTCTGACTATTTTCTTATTTTCGGTTACGTAATCTGTACATTTTTTCAAATAGAGTAACCTGCTTAATAACACATTTTGGCAGCCCTTTGAACAACTAATACTACATTTGTTATAATTTTAGTGTGCCATAACGACAATGCGGGCAATTAACTCAATTGGTTTGTAGTTTCAACAAATACCAAAAATATATAATTTATTATAATACGTCACATACTGCGATAATTGCATTTTAGTGTTAAATAAAATAAATTTTATATTGAACATGAACATGAGACTCTTTTAATTTTATTTTATCTCAGAATCTTGAATCCGTTGCGTTTAACAAATTTTAATACAATAAAATAAAACTTAATGGGCCAATATGTTTCGCACGCGTACAGTAGAAAGGGTTACAATAAATTGATATTGCGATAAGCATATGAGTTGAAGTTGTGCGTTACAGTAATAAACGAAACAAACTCGAGTCGAGAACCGTCCGGACGGACGCACACCCACCCAGGGCGCTGCCACTTTGACAGATTTTAATATATATCATAACACCAAACGTACAAATAACAATTGAATTTAAAAAAAAAATACGTGCACCTTTTAACGCAAACTAAACTAACCCAGCTTCAATTTTATTTTTTTGAATACACAAATTTAATTAGTCTAAACTTAAACTAACATGGTTACATTTATGTGTGACGTTTACGTGCGATTTTCAACATCTTTTAAACAGTGACCTCTTGACCCTTGGTTGTTTCACAGTATATTCTTTGTTTAATTACTGAAGTTTTCTTTTCCTACCATTTAATTTGTTTGTAATTTTACCTTTCACAAAGTATTTATTGATTTATTTAAATTGTTAATCAGGAAATTTTTATATTCATAGCTTTATGCACGGACTAACTACACATCCATTATTGTTAACTGTTCACTTTCACTTCGTTACCTTACGTACGCACAAAAATAGGTATATTCTCATAGCATACAATAAAAAAATATAACTTAGTACTAAACAGTACACACATAATTATTTACATAGCTTTACGTTTTACATTAAAAATGACCTTGAAATTACAGCAATACGTAATTGAAAAGAAAAACTAAATATAGTATTTTCGCTGTAGCTTTGCGGTTAAGTGATTAGGGATTTCCACTTGCAAACTGTATGCTTCAATATTTGTGCAAGTCAGTGGTACTTAAAATTTCTACATAGGTATTCGTCATTAAAATTGCAATTGGCTAGGAATGTTATTTTTCATTTTCATAAAATGGTTTAGAACCCTGACTTCTTATTTAAAGTTTACATTTGAACAAAAGGGAGCTCATTATTCCATTGTCACCAAACAATACTTAATGGTGTTGTTTACCTGTTTATTGCTCGAGGCGATTAGACATGCCCAATATTTTAGGTAGGTATAATATAAAATGTTAGAAGACGACAACACTATAAGAGTATGTGATTTCTGAAATTAAGCGCTAATCACTTAACCGCAAAGCTACAGCGAAAAATACTATAGAACAATAATTAAGGTAAACCTTCAAATTGATAATCACGTATACTAACATATTGTTTAAAAAAACTAAAAGAATAAGAAACAGAGGAAGTATGGTCTCATAGTAATAACACGGATTGTCATTTTTTAATGTTACGCGCAGTTTGGTCAAAAACTATTATTAATTACTCGTCATTATTTTGTAAAACGCTCTAATAATTAGTAAATAATAATAATTATAGCACTAATAATAATTATTAGCTAGAATAACTCAAATAAAAAAATATTTTTTATTTATGTAGAACGAAAACTAAGAACTGGTTCTTTTTCAAGTTGTAGAAATACAGTTCCTCGCCGAAAGACAGCTCAGACAGGTGAAAATCCATAATATACTCTAATACTATTCCTTAAACAAGGAATACGAATAAGTAGAAGTTGGATAGAAAGAGTATTAAAAATGCTCAAGTTTTAGTTGCAGATTCTGAAACGGCAGTTAAATTTCTAAATTATCTGCGCCAATTGCTGATGACAAAGTGCTCTATTTCTTTTTATTTATGAGTGTCAGAAAAAAATATAATCAAGGAACTTAAGTTTGCTGTGTTAATATATGCTACTGTAACAATTGTATGTCAACACTAATTTCATATCTCGACATTCTTCATGTTGACGTTTTGTTCTGATTGTTGGTTTAATATCCTTTGATAAATATAACCTAAAGACCGAAATAAAAGTTTTTTTAAGTTGCGTTTTTTATGCACAAATTTAATGTACAACAAAATGTCTTCTAGAACCAGAACAATACTATAATTGTATTTTCAATGCCTTTCAATCAAGGTGGTAAATTTTTTTTTTAATTTTTGATATTAAATTACGCTCTCTAGCGGTAGATTTACAATTATTTCAGTAATTAATATAGATATGGGTGTGGGTACCTACAGTATTGTTCTAGAATGTGATCGGTGTTTTTTTCGTATAGGGCAATATCGTGACGGGTGTTTTGTTTAGTAAATCTTGTTTTTTGAAAACTCTTTCGCCAGAAAAATTGTTTTTTTTTTTACTTGTTTTAACAGTACTCAATGACATTGAGTCAAATTAGTGGTATGGTTTAGAAAAAATTTATTTTAAATTATTTTCTAAATGTTGAAACATCTACATTAATCCGCAACTACAGGGTGGGGCAGAATGGACTCCCTAGTTTCAAACAATCACTGATGAGCGCGCTGGTGATGTAGCGGAGTGGGAGTTGTGGCGTAGGTGGGGAAACGACGCCATTTTCAGTAGCAATCATGCCGTGGTCTGGTGAGCATCGAGGTTTTATCGTAGAAGCGTTCTTTAAAACAAGAATGTGTTGTGGCAACGCAGAGGGCTTTTACTCCCCAAATTGGAAGGATATGGTGGAGAATATGAACCAGAAACCTTTGGTTTCAACAGGATGGTGCCACGGCTCATACCGCCCGTCGGTCACGCGCAATTCTCCAAGAACAGTTCCCCGGTCGCCTGATCTCCATACGAGGCGATATTCCATGGCCTCCTCGCTCCCGGATCTGAGCCGCTGTGATTTTTCTCTTTGGGGATTTCTAAAAGCTGCGGTATACAAAGTTCGACCAAGGACCTTAGAAGCTCTTAAGGATGCCATTACAGATGTCGTCGCTGGAATAACGCCAGATATGCTGAGCAGAGTGTACGAAAACTTCTTTGAACGACTAAATATGTGCATCGTTCGCCAAGGTGGATATAATGATGATATAATTTTCAAAACCTAATGTAAATAAAATGGCATTGACAGTTGTTTTCAGAAATAAAATAATGTTTTAATTATCTTGGTTTGTTTTTGTACAATTCACCGTAAAGTCAGGGAGTCCATTCTGCCCCACTTTGTATAATAAACCCATTATGACACTATCATATCATTTTAGATTTAGATATAAAATTTTCATTAGATGGAAATCCCACTTTCACATAAGCATTTGGATGATTTTTTAAGTGGTGTTACGATGATATTGTTGTTTTTGTTGCTAGTACCATTTATCACGGAATCTTCAAGCAAAGGTAATTTATTTTGTATGTTAGTATGAAAGTCAATAATACTACACGTGTGTTTAGATTACTTTTTGGCGTGATTACGATGGTACGAAACCATTGGATGTGTATCAAGCTGGATGAGACGATAACAAACAGTCATTATATATAGGTCAATGTCTTTTTTGATAACAAACTAATACCTGACAAACCAGTACAAAATGACAGTAATTTTTACTTAGAATGGAACGGACAAGAAATTAAGAAAATCAAAACATTAAAGTAAATGAAAAAAGGAAAAATTAACTTAAATATACATGTGTTGTAGGTTTTGTGCACCCAGTAACCCCAAAAGCTTGAATGGATTGAAGTTGATAAACAAAATGTATTCCAATTATCGAAAAAAATGCAATTTGTGAGTGGTGAATTTGAACCGGATTATTTGACGTTTATTGGAAGAGTGCGAAGCGATAGAGAAATACTTGTGGGAAAAATTGTGTGCAACCAGAATGTTGTATATGGACTATTTACGACTTCAAATGGTAAAGCACAAGATCACAATTCATTTTTGTTCTAACTTTTAATCCTGATACAGGAGATGTCGATAATTGCAATTGCTAATATGACACGTTTCTTGTTCTTGAAGTGATTCATATGTACAGTATGTTTGTTTAAACATAATATTTAAACGTTACAATTATAAATTTGTATAATAAAGATAACAAGTTTAAGAAAATTATTACCCAGAGATGTTCTTGTCCACATTTCTATCTTATGACTTTCGTTTATCTGTTCCCAAAGTGTCCAGACATCTTTGACTTTTTTTAATTCATTTGCAACTTCATAAGTAAACGGTGTAATGACCAGTTATAAAAAAAAAAACAGTAAAATTAATAAAAGTTTTTTATTCCAGTTTGGATGCCAAAATTTAGCAAATGTAATAAATTTATAGAATCCCAGGAACTAACATAATCTAAAAACAAATTAAAAAAGATTTTCTGGATTCAAAGTATCTTTTAACGCATGTTAATTGATTGATTTGCAAAAAAATCAAATTAAATAGCAGGAGCAATTTAAAATAAAAATCGAATGCTGTTTTTTCAAATAACTGAGCAACTTCAAGCTGTTTTGTCTTTTGTTACCATTACCGATCCTCAGAATCTTGATACAAATATTTTCCGGTTAAATTCCATTATTTTAGAAACTGCTTTGACAAATTGATAGGCGTGACTATTACAACCACTAGAAACTAAGCAAACTTGAATTCAAACATGTCTAAAACACAGTTTTGTGCATTTCTTCAACAATATGGCATTAAGCAACCAGGATTGTGAAAAAAATTGCAGAGAGTGCTCCACTTGGTATTTTTATGGTGTGGGTTTTGAGAATGTTTGAAAAATAAGTAGTGTGTTGTATTCCTTGAAACAAAGATCTTTCAAAAAAGTGCTTGACATACCTACCTTTTTATTTGAGAAAAATATAGGTGGCTGGGCACTTCAGGTAACAGCTAAACAAAAACCATATGTGAATAGATATGTGGACAAAAAACAAAAGTGACGTATTTTGAAATTTTTAAAAAATTATATGTGCTGTATGATAAATATTATCCCGATATATCAAAGTGTAAAAACCTATCAGGTGTGCAGTCATAAAATATTTGTTTAAAAAGAAAACAAACATCAAAGAAGTATTGACGTCGCAACTTACAATATTTTGCTCACTTTAAACGTTTAATGAACTAGAATTTTAATTTTTGTTACGTTCTAGAAAGTGTTCAAATACAAGTTCTAGGCAATAAAACTTCTTTGCTTTTCTTTTTAGAACTTTTTGTATAATCAATATTCATTTTAAAACGATTAGTATCATGATTTTTATATCTTGATAATTACTTATCACATCAAAGGAATAGTTTAAACAAAAGTTGTCTATAATGAAATTACAAACAACTTTTGTTTAAAAGAGAGAATAAAGGCCCTTTTGACTCAACAAATGTGCTCAAAATCAAATCAAATCTGTGTTATAATTTAAAATATTTACAGCAATATAAATCAAATTTGACATAAAGAGAGGCTGTACACTGCGTAAAGTGCCAAGATGTAAACACACTAAAAATCTCCGTTATCAGAAACCAATGCCTTTGAGATTATTCTACCGGTGCGTGCTCAAGGAACAAAGTCGAAAGATGTTAGATGTTGGAAGGTTTTTGGTAAAACAATACTTTCCTCACTACAAATCTCAAAATTCCAACTCTAGCCATGACTAACTTATGCCTCAGTAACCCAGGACAACAACTACAACAAGTTTTTTTTTACCTACCAACGTTGCAAAACTCAAACCAATATCAGCAGTCAATGACATGCAAGAGCTACCAAGTATGATAAAGAATCCTAATTAAACATGCACCATGCTAAACATCCTTACCCAATTTTACAGCTTATTTTACAAATTATTCAGGTTCCACTGCCAGAGGTAAATAGCAATACGTAACTTCC